>CATIWQ010291248.1:0-17013 GCA_949673415.1 Euphorbia schlechtendalii
ACATTAATAATGCGGACGGTTCTTTAATTAGAACCGTCCGTATTTCTCTACTCCACATTAATTACAACAATACGGACGGTTCTAATTACAAAACCGTCTGCATTAATGCTCTACTGCACATTAATTAAAGTAATACGGATGGTTAAAATTAATAACCGTTTGCATTTGTCATTACTCCGCTTTTTTAAAAGCTTTTACGGACAGTTCTAATGAAAACCTCCCTAATGATGCGACCTTATTAGCCCATTTTGCACCAGTGATATAAAGAAAAAAAGTTCTTAATGACTTAGGGCCTCTTAGTTATTGTTTTCCGCAGTCTCAAAACATGCTCTCACGTACTTAATGGAAAAGTGGATAAAAGGTAAGAAGATAACAACTTTAAAATCGCTCTTATGAAACTTCAATCCTATTAATGTATTTGATGGTATTCGAAACCTAATTAGTCCATTCTATAAGCTCATATCGCATTGCAAATTGATATTATGACATCCTAGTTAAATTAATATAAAATGTTGCGTGAATATATAAAAGTAAAATGATTCTCTAAATTTGGATTTGAGTAAATTTGTAATTTTCGTTCAGTTATTGTTAATCATCTATGAAGTTTTAATGATTGAGATTTAATTCACTTAACCCATCAAAAATCAAAATTCAATATCAATCATTAAAATTGAATTAATAATTGAGATTGTCTGAAATTTACAAATTACTTTGTACCAAATTTATAAAATCCTTAAATTATATAAAAATAAATAAAGGTATAGATTATGATCACAAAGCTCCTTGTCATCAACAAGAATGGAGAGCAACAAATCCATAAAATCTTCTTGTTTTTAATAAACCCGACACTTTCTCCTTTCTTTTGTTCTTCTAACCATTCATTAAAAATAAAGTCAATCTTTTCAATAGTCTTCTTCATCTCCTTCTCAACTCCACCCAAATCCAACCATCTCAAATATGGAATTGCATCTTACACTGAATTCTGCTCTACCAATTCCATATATTTGCTATATGTATCTCTCCATATGTCATTTTCTTTTCCTTCATTAACCTTTTAAACATACTCTACATATCTCTTCCCCGCTATTATTTTTAATGTCATATATCACCAAACCATCCTTTCATTCAACCACTAGCTTATCACGGTCACCACTTGTCCATTCTTTTGCAGCTGATGGGTGACAATTTTGCGCATCTTTACCAATAGTGTCTGTATTGAGATAAGCCGAATATGCGATAATTGTAGCCTAGGATCTCTCCCGCAAGAAATTTAGGACGGCTAGTTTGAAACCTTGTCATTAGTAGTAAGACATCGTTTAGCTATGTTGCTTCTGCTGACTCTCAAAGTTGGATGGACACCGAACTTGATGGTGAAAATAGGGTCGTATCTCTCAATCAGGTCACCAAGGATCAATGTGTTAAAAGGCAACCGTCTAGGCGGGGTTTTTCTTGATAATTGAGTGGTATTAGGCAGTCAAAAGCGGTCAAAGCAAAAAGTGCTGCAAAACCCCGAAAAGTGTTGCCAAATCTCAAAAACATGTTGCTAAAATCCTAGTGTTATCAAATCCTAAAAAATTGTCGCTAAATGAAATTTAATTTTATTATATAAAAATTTATGTATTAGTTAAATTTATTATTTTAATTAATTAAAAATTAAAAAATATTAATCCGCCTGATTCCCGTCTAGGTCCTGCCTAAATCCTGATTAGTCCTCATCTAGGTTCCCGAAGATTCTTGTCGCCCGACTAGCGTCTAGTGCCTTTTCAAATAGAGCTTTTTAGTTTTTTTATTTAAAGAAAAGGTAACAAATGACCATGATGATGGTCGTAAGAGATGCTAAGAGACAACAGACTCCATTGTTGCTGCTATAGGTTGTAAGTAGGTATTAATAAAAAGGGAAATTGTAAAAAATGTAGATCTGTGAAACTTATTTACAAAAATACGTTCCAACTTATCCTTTGTATTCTATAACTAATTTTAAATTTCAGTTTTCACTCTATATGTTCTATATATACACTGTTTTATCAAGCTTCAGTTGCTGCCTCTTTTTGCATCGCTCGTTTCTCTCCATCAAAATCTCTCTTTATTGTTTCGATTATCCTCGATTTTTTCTAGATCGAAGTTTCTTCAAGTTTCTGCTCTGTTCAATTCTTAAATTCTCCGCACAATTCTAATTTTCTAGCTTTCGACTAGTTTTTTTTTCAATTGAGAATAAGGATACATGGAGTTGAAATCCTGTTGTTGCTGATAGATTTCGTTTTGTCACTTTTTCGTTTTGTCTCTTTGTATTTGTTTTTGTTGTTAATTTGCAGAAAGATTACGCAATTTTTGTGTTGTAATTGATGTGAGGATTTCATTAGGCTGTATGCAATTGTAAATTTATATACTAATCTGATTTGTATCACTCTCATTGGTCTTGGGAAGCCTGCTCTTCAAAGTATTCCTAAACTTAAATCAACTGATTAGGTGTAATTAATTATCTTATATGTTTAGATAACTTTCTAATGTATTTTCATCACTTTTCAAGATTAATTTAACACAACTTGTTCTTCATACCAGTTAGATACCAGTTACCTACCAAATTCTAACAAGATACAGAAAATTACAAGCTAAATACCAGTTAGATACCAGATTTTAACAAAATGCAAAAAACTACAAGCTCATACAACTTAAATACTAGTTACCTACTAGGTTCTAATAAGATTCAAAAAATTACAAGCTAAATACCAGTTAGATTTCAGTTTCCTACCACTTTCTTACTAGTTTTGACATTGTTTTTCTTCATACCAATTAGATACCAGATTCCTACTGTTTTAATTTCAATACAAGTTAAATACCAGTTAGATACCAGTTTCCTACCACTTTCTTACTAGTTTTGACATTTTTTGTTCTTCATACCAGTTAGATACCGATTAGATACCAGATTCCTACTATTTTAATTTCAATACCAGTTTCTTACCATTTACATACTAGTTTCCTACTATTTTGATTCAATAGTTTTATCTTACATGTTCTAATCACTTTCTAAGGCATTTTAATGAATTTTCAAGATTAATTTGACATAACATGTTCTTCATACCAGTCTCCTACCACTTTCTTACTAGGTTTGACATTTTTTCTTCTTCATACTAGTTTTCTACCACTTACCTACTAGTTGCTTACTAGTTTTGACATTTTTTATTCTTCATACCAGTTACATATCAGATTCCTACTATTTTTTATTCAATGCTTTTGTAGAATTCTTTTTTACATGTTGTAATCACTTTCTAATGCATTCTCATTAATTTTAAGATTATAATTGTTTGTTTATTGCTACGGGATAAACTTTTGACATGTATTTGTGTTACCTACCATACTTTCATAACAAAATTGACACATCTTGTTCTTCCTACCAGTTACATACCACTTACATACCAGTTTCTAACCAGTTGAAAAAATATTTTCGAAAAAGTATACATAGTGGATAGCGTTTCGAAGATAAAAATGAGAAGAATAAAAAACTCTAAAGCATTGTCAAAAAAATGAGCAGTTTAAGAGATAATGGCGAAATAAGATAAGAAAATTAAAAAACAAGCGTAGAATATAAGGTAGATGAACACAGAAACTTTGAAGCGTATAGAAAGTAAATATGAAACTTAATTGATCAAATAAGTTAAGACAGAAAACTTGAACTGAAATTATTTCTAACTTTCAACACATTTATAAAACTTCCCCTTAAATAAAAAGAACTTAATTTTTTATTTGTTAAATGAACTCAACATATTTTTATAGACATAAAATCCAACAAAATTAGAAACGAAGGCCAAAATGAAAAAATCCCAAATTTACCTTTCTGATAAGGCTGCTTCAAAATAGCATCCACTTGTTTCTTTTAGGTTTCTAATATAGGCAATGGCGTACACTACTATCTTCTCCGCAACAAATCCGGCAATCCTCCGCCGTAACAGCACTCACTGCTTCACTAGACGCCGCCTTATCGGCCATACTCCAGCTAGTCTCCGACCTATCAACGCTAAGCTCGCTAGTAAAACTGCGTTGCAATACAGACAACTCGGGGACTCTGATCTTCAAATTAGCGAGATTGCTCTTGGAACTGTAAGAATTTCCTAGGTTAACCATTTCTGTTGTATTTCATATCAGTTGTTAATTGAAGCTTGTTTTGTTCGATTTAGCAGAATCTAATCGGGTACCGCTTATTTGTTATCTCATTCCATATCCTCTATAGTTTCATTACATTGTGAATTTTACAGCATTTCCCCTTAAAAAAAATTTGTCTTTGTTAGTCCTTATCCTCTTCCTATATTTTGACACAAATATTCCCACCATTTCTTTCTCCCTGTTTGCACATATGTTCTTGTAGCTGCTATGTTACAAAACTTGTAGAAATCTTCTGACCTGTAGCTTCTAACTGTTGGAAAAACAATGGCTAAAATAAAACTAAATAAAAAAAACTCTCCGATCTCGATTTTCTCTCTCGGATTTGGAGATGCCAACCAAATTGAGAAGTTCTTGAAATTTTCCGGTTCAACTTTCAACCAAAACATAAACATATATCAATAGAATATATTTAAGAATACAAAATAATATGAATAGCAAAACAAGTTAAAGAAACTTGAACACATATGAGCTGAGTCATGTCGAACGACATTGTTCTTAAAGGATATTTCGTAGTTCCTTCCAAGATTAAACAGCTCTTCACTCTCGATTTGAAAGTGGAATCAAGAACAGAGATGCAATATCATATCCAGAATTCAAAATTTGTGAATGAGAAAAATCGTTAATTGGTTTGTAAAACTCAATTCACCAACACTATCAAGTAGGAAAAATGTAATAAAGAAAATGTTAATAAGCTGCAAATTGAACACACCCACTCGGCTTAAAACTTTTCTCTATATATAGAGAATATAGGGTACATAAAGAGATGGTCAAATAAATTAAAACCATCCTTAATAACTCAATAATAATACGGTTACAACAATATATTTAAATTGGTTTTGTAACTCTCATTCAAGCATATAATGGCTTTAACGGTTATAAAAGACAAACTCATAAAATCTTATTTTTATTTGGACCAAAAACAAGACGGTAAAATAGTAACGTATGGCTTATCAGCAAATATAAAACTCATTTAAAAAGTCATTCACACATTTTAATAGTTACTGATAAGAATACAATAACATAAACTATGATATCATAATACAAAATATATAGTGATATTATAAACTAGTAAAAATAATTTTCTCCGTAAAATTATTTACTAGTATAGAAACCATTACAAAAAAAATCTTTTGAAATAACTCTAAATTTCCAACACTAACTACCTGATTTGTGTAGTAATTTATCCAATTTATGTTTCTCATATATTGATTGTGTTGGTGTTATTATATTATAAAGATGAACTGTTATTTCAAGTGTTATGGCTTTGATTTTGCATTCTCTGTAAGATTTCAGATGACCTTTGGACAGCAGAACACAGAGAAAGAAGCACATGAAATCCTCAGCTATGCATTTGATCAAGGCATCAATATTCTAGACACTGCAGAAATGGTAAGTGTTTTTTGCTTTGTAATCACATGTATAGATAACCTGTATCTTCTCAAGTAAGTATACTAGCAGTTCTTTCATCATGTAGCTTTCATCTTGGTTGAATTCACTACCTATATTTTCAATTTTGATCACGTTTATTTTTGTTTTTCCAGTATCCTGTACCACCTACAAAGGAAACACAGGGAAGAACTGATCTCTATGTTGGTAGCTGGTTGAAATCACAACCCCGTGATAAGGTACTTGTTTTTTTTAATATTAATCTCATATGCATTTTTTAACAAAATTATGAATGCTCTTTTGCACTTCAATTTCTTCAATCTTATCGATTGCTTGGAAGGATCACATTCGAGAAGCCTACCAAATATTTTTTTCCTTTGTTTGTTAGAGGTTGCATATGTATATATACCCCATTCAAAGTTTTCAGCAACTGTCAAATAGCAACCAAACTACATGGTAACCGTAAACTGACTTGCTGAAGCAGTTTCTTGGTTGTATTTTCAAAATTTTGCATTTTATGTTGTATGACCAAAACTAAGAATGTTTATCAGTAACCAATCTTCATGTTTGATGTACTCTAGAGTTTAGAGCATGTTTAATTTCTTTAATTTGGAAATGGTTGCACATAATTACCTAATTTCTGATAGCAATTCATGCCATAACATGTAGCTCTTTCTATCATGGATAGGTTATTGTGGCGACTAAGGTGTCTGGTTATTCCGAAAGGTCAAGTTATATCCGTGAGAATGCAAAGGTTTTGCGAGTCGATGCTGCTAATATCAAGGAGAGTGTAGAGAAAAGTCTTAAGCGCCTCGGCACTGACTACATTGATTTATTACAAATTCATTGGTAACTTAATTTGCTACTTTTTTTTATCCATCCTTCTCCAGCATCCTCTCTTACTGAAGAGCACAAATATACCACGGTATAAACACAGCATAAGTCATAAGCTGACGAACATTTACTTATACTGTGATTATACTGTGGTATAAATGCAGCCCAGTCACAAGCACCAGCTACACTCTTCCAATAGAATCAATCTCACCCGATTACTATCACTTAGATGACCTGTCAATCAGTTACAACCACTTTTGTAACTGACGTTATGGCGGGAACGGTTTCACAGTTAGACAGCTGACTCACTGTAAACCAGTATATCTTGTTAGCTAGTTCATCCCTGAATTTCTAATCTGATTAAATACAAATTTTCATCATTTTTCTTCTTCTTCAAACTTGATTACTCATTTTACATGGTATCTCACCTTGTCAAATAACTGCAGACGATAGAAAATGCCTATTTTGTTGTTGCATGAATATGATGATCTTGCAACTTCTCTTTCAGGCCGGATCGCTATGTTCCACTGTTTGGTGAATTTTTTTATGATTACTCAAAATGGAGACCTAGTGTGCCATTTGTAGAGCAATTGAGGGCCTTTCAAGAACTCATTGATGAAGGGAAGGTAATTAATTCCTTCTGCTCCTATCAAACAGTATGAATTTATAAATTTTTAGATGAATGAACATCTTTTTGCAGTGCTACCCGAGTATTAAAATTACGAGGATTAATACTGTTTTTTGCCAGCCTAGGCCTGAATTTCGTAAAGATTCTAACTTTTAACTGGTTAGGTGCGATATGTTGGTGTTTCAAATGAGACTTCATACGGAGTTATGGAGTTTGTCCATGCTGCGAAAGTGGAAGGGCTACCGAAGATCGTTAGTATCCAGAACAACTACAGTCTGTTAGTCAGGTGTCATTTTGAAAGTATGTTCAAACTATTGTATAACTGTTAGTGGTTGAAATTCATGTTGAGCTTGTTTTATTCTCTTGATTACTAAAATCCTTGTAATTTTGCCGGTTTTGCTTGCAGTTGATCTCGTTGAAGTTTGCCACCCAAAGAACTGCAACATCGGCTTGCTTTGTTACTCTCCCTTAGCGGGCGGAGCATTGAGCGGGAAATATTTGGATCTGAATTCCGAAGCTGCGAAAAAAGGAAGACTAAACCTCTTCCCTGGCTACATGGAAAGATACAAAGATTCACTTTCCAGAGTATGTTCACAAATTCGATTTTCTCATGTAACATAATAAGTTGTTGTTAAATTGACATAAAAAATTCTCCATGTTGATTTCCCAGGAAGCTACAATCAAGTATATTGAATTAGGAAAGAAACATGGTTTAACTCCAGTACAACTTGCGCTCGGATTTGCTCGAGATCGTCCATTTATGACGAGCTCTATCATTGGTGCAACTTCGGTTGAGCAACTTAAAGAAGACATTGATGCTTTTATGACAACTGAGCGGCCTTTGCCACCGGATGTGATGGACGGCATTGAAGCTATTTTCAAGAGATATAAAGATCCGGCTATCCTTTGAGAGTTTTCGCTTCCACAGTATGCAGGCGTTTACTTTACAATGTGCTCGCGTTTAGTTATTTTGATGGATTAATGTATTATAATGTATGTATACACGTGGGAGAGAAAAAGAAGAGATTCAATTGAATTCTTTCAAATTTTCGAACAATGTATTCTCCATTTGCTTCTTCCAAAGAATAAAAAATCGATGTTTAAATAACACCTTGGTCCAGATAATGCTAAATAACTAAAAACAATAGTAATATTGTTTTCAAGCTTGTTGGTTTTTTCTGATACCTGTCAATTTTTGTAATGGAAAAACTAAAAAAGATTGATAAAATTAAAAAAGCATACTTCAAGAAGTATCGTATGTTTTCAATCATTTGTAAAAACGGGTTCGAGGAATTTTTTTCCCAAAAAGAAGGTTTGTAGTTTCAAAAATTTGTAAAAGGGGTATGTGGTTTCAGAATAGTATTATTACATTGAATATTTTAAACAATTTAACATTATAATAAATTGACCTTATTATCTAAAAATTATTCGTCATGATTTGAGTAATTTTTGGATATTCTTTTTTTTTTATCATTTTTTTAAATTTGTTATCATCAATTAATTAAAAAAAAATCCAAAACTTATGACTAATATGTATTATATTTGTATTAACCATCTAAAAAAATCAAATAAAAATAAACTAATTTTTGTAATATAGTTTTGTTTTATAACCCTTTGTTTATAAAAATATTGAAACACCAAACACATTTTTCCAAAATTTATTTTTAAATTCTGTTTTACAATGACTGGAATCACGAAGTCAACAAAAAATTAGTTGAATTAAAGGGATGGGATCCGCCAACTTTTAAACCGCTCTGGATCGGGTAAGTGTTTTTCCATTCCAATCCAAACCCAAAATAATTCAATCACATTTAATTGACTTCAATTTATATTCGTAACCATTAAGCAATCAATCTACCAAGTTGATATATTTATTCTTCGTTTTCCTGGGAAAATAACTCGAATTTTCCTGGGAAACATCACCCGGTATTTTCCCTGAACAAAAACCGAATTTGTTTCAGAGGAAAACTAATCGAAAGATGGGGCAACAGCAATCCAAAGACGAATTGCTGTACCAGCAAGTGACATATGGTAACACAGAAGGCATCAAAAATCTTTTCCAGGAAGGCGCGGGACTTGAGGTGCCAAATCCTTTTTCTTTTCTTCTCTTTATGATTTAGAATTGAAATTTCACGATAGATTGGGGTTTTTGAGTTTTTTGTATTTGCAATTGAAGATTAAAAGTTGACTCTTACCGGGTAATTTGTTTGGCGGTGCAGTGGATTGATAAAGAAGGAAAAACGCCATTGATATTAGCTTGCCTGAATCCTGAGCTCTATAATGTGGCTAAAACTTTGATTGAGCTCGGTGCTAATATTGATGCTTACCGCCCTGGTATGAGTTACTCTGCTTTTTATGTTGCACAATCTTGATTAGTTTTGTGTTATTTGCCTTTCAATTAACATTGATCGTTTTAGCTCTGAATTGGCTTAACCTTCATTGATGAAATGGAGCATACTGAAAAACTTGGAGTAGAAAAACAGGAAATTTAATGTATTTTACATTTATCAAAGAATCAATTTAGTTGGCATGCTATTGGTAACCGCTACCTTAACTTGTAAGCATAATATAGCGTGTTAGATGATTTTCTTAATTAATTGTTTTTCGTTGAGCTGCAGGTCGAAATGGGGGTACTCCTTTACATCATGCAGCAAAAAGAGGCCTTGATAATACTGTTAAGCTACTTCTTTCTCATGGGGGTGAGTGGTAATATGCCTTATATTTGTCAATTATGAAAATTTGGTGCTTAGAGTAGAGTTGTGTCCATTATAATGGCTACATGTTGCCATAATTCTTCTACATTACTTTTGTCAGCCATGAACATTACATGCCATATATGTATGGAATTAGTTTTTTTTTCATCATCATTGCTTTTGATGTCTCTTTCTGTCAGCAATGTTGTATTATCAGTGTGTTTGGCATTTTCAGCAAATGCATTAATCATAAATGATGATTGTCAAACGCCTCTTGAAGTTGCTAGAGCTAAAGGGTACAGCAATGTTGTGCGTACAATTGAGGTAGTCCTCTTATGAAAACGTTTCCCTTATTTTTCTCTATGATTAAGAGCTAAAGTGGAAGTCAGATTTACATGTGATAATTTTTCAGAATCATATTTGCTTATTCTCTGGTTGGATGCGCGAGTTCTATGGACCAGGATTTCTGGAAGTACTGGTTCCGCAGTTTCTTTCAAGAAATGTGTAAGTGTGAAGCCCTTGTGCGGTATTATTGACATCTCCTAATTACTGTTTTAATCATTTTGTGTTGAAAATTTGAGATACGACATTTGAAAATTCAGAATGCTAACTTCTACCAACCTGAAAACAAAGATTTTTCACAGAGACACTCTAGATATTAATGCCCGCTGCTGTTCTTCCAATTTGCAGATGGGTCGTTGTTTTACCAACTGGTTCACGTAATAACAATAAGCCTTTCAAGTTGGAGCTTGCTGTATATCACAGTCCACAGGTGTGCAACAATATTTCATTGAAGTAAAAATTTATTTGGCCCTTTGTCACAATTAAAGTTGAGTTGCTGGATTAGTAATATCACTAATGGTATTATCAGTGAAATAAATCTTGAGTCTTTAATTCATTGGTTCTCTAATACTTTCTTCTGATTCTTATCAACATCGTCTTTATAGAATTGGAAAAAATCTCCAAATCTTATCTGAATCCAGCCAAGTTTGCATGTAAATTCAGTCATTTTAAGTCGGAAATATTGGAAGTTACTTATCCTCTGTTGAAAATGACCAGGATCCCCAGCCACGTACAGTGATTCCATTGTGGAAAGCTAATCTAGAGGAGCCAAAGTTTCACCATTCTGATCCTTCAGTGATAATTGATGACAGATCTACAAGTAATTTCTTAAAGCTGAAACCACTTTTCTCACAATTATCTCACAATATTCAGTTACCAATCTTTGATCTCTTATAGGATAATTTATTTGTCTTGGAAAAGATGATATAGCATTTATATCTTAGGATTTACATTTTTACAAGTGATTTTTGCTCATGCATAGTCCGAAGAAGAAGGAGGCGGAGAAGAGCGAGGCATAGGCCTCAAACAGGTAGTCGTAAGTATGATAGTTTCTAAATTATTATTAACTAGATATAGATGATTGCTTAAAAATAAGATGTGTTGTACCCTCCCTATACTCCAGCCTCCAATTTGAAATGTTGCTAGGAAAATAGATTCAGAAGTGATTGTATCTGAAGTGCTGTGATATTTCGCTGTCTATTTTTAGTATGTGTTGTCATCTTTGGATCTCTGATTTAAAAACACTTTTTGCAGAAACACGCATTAAACTTGCTCCCGCAAATGAAGGTGACAAGCAGCAGTTTCAATGGTTCTGTGATGCGTGCAAAGGAATTCCACAGGTACCTACAACTACCAATTTTATTTATTATGCTTTGTTCTCAAATGCACTTTTGATGCAAGAAGTTAATTTTAAAATAGCGTTCGTAATCGGTTATCACCTGCAAGCCATAGGATTTAATCATTATACAAAGGGGTATTGGTCTTTTAAAAGTCCTATGGTTTAAATCTTGGTTGTTACATTAATGCTCCCAACACACTATGTTCAGTGTTATATGTGTAGAGGTTTTATGTCCAATTCTACCCTCGGTAACATCATAGATTGTTCATCGTTTTACACTTATGTTGATTTTTATGAAGTTTTCAACCTAGCATTATTTTCCGAGTACCGCCTGGTTAAAAGTGTTAGGTCTTGAGAATTAAATTTATAGTCACAATTAGCAGAGTTTTATCTTCTTAAATGCATCCTCAGCAATCCTATATTAAAAAATGGCTCAATTTTCGAATGTTGCAGGCGATACATCCCCCTGCATTTTTGCATCCTTATGGAGCTCCAACTGCTCAAGCAACTGCACCTCCTGCCGAAGATTTAGAATTAACAATGGCAATCAGCGCCTCCATCCAATCTTCCATGTCTGAGGCGCCCGTTATCGATTCCTACCCTAACGAAGCCAGTGCATCCAGCAGTTCGAACATCGAGACTTCCCCTGAAAAATTTCCCGCTCCCTCAAAAGCAAGTGGCAATTATTATGCGGAACATGAATCTGGTCCTAGTAGGAATTCAGTTCTGCCAATCCAAAATGACAATATTCCTGCAGTTCAAGCCCCAGAATCAGCCCCGTCAGCACCGCCAGTCCTTGACGAGATAATAGATGATGGCCCGGTTCAGTATCCATCAATCGATTCCAGCCCAGTTGATATGACATCCCAACCAGAGGAGAAATTAGCGGCTAGCCCTGGCAAACAGAAAGAAGAAGGAGGTTCTTCTTCATCATGTGTGATATGCTTGGATGCTCCAGTGGAAGGGGCGTGTATCCCGTGTGGGCATATGGCTGGCTGTATGTCGTGTTTAAAGGAGGTAAAAGCTAAGAAATGGGGCTGCCCTGTTTGCCGTGCCAAGATTGACCAGGTCATTAAGCTTTATGCTGTTTGAAGATTCGGGAAATTCACGTGAGGTATGACTCGACCCCACCTGAATACAAACATTTATGAATATGATGTGTTGTTTTACAGACTTTTGTGTGTTCGTTCTTAGCGAAAAATTATAAATTTCAGGTTATAACTTATATGTGATGTTTATTGGTTGTTTATGCAGTCTTAAGCTATACACTAAATCCACATACTACTTTCTTGATATTAATGTAAATAACAGTTTGCTGCAGTAAGTGATTCTTCAACTGCATTTTCAAGTTTCATGTAAATTAAGCTCTTATACTCTTGCTTGGTGCAATATGTTCGGAATTTGGTAGTTTTGTGTAATGAATTAAAAAATGAGTTATGTCAGAAAGAATCTGTTGCCATTTCATCCCTATTACTTAATGGCTCACCTGTTGTACTTAACAAAAAAAAAGTTTCCTCTTTTTTTTATTAAAGTGTAAGGCAAAGATTTATGGTAAAAAAGATGGTTGCAACTGTGAAAACATGGAGCTATTTTGCAACTTATAAAAGATTCTCCAAATTCTCTGAATGGGTTAAGATGGTTGCAACTGTGAAAACATGGAGCTATGTTGCAACTTATAAAAGATTCTCTAAATTCTCTAAAAGATTCTCTAAATTCTCTAAATGGGTTGTTCAGATTATTTGAAATTTACAAATGTATTAAATCCAAACAAAGTTTAGAGAATTCTTTTCTGAAATTTAAATAACATGATTTTTAGAGCTAAACCTTTAATACAAATATTATATTTAGTTTTATAATATACTTGCTTAGAATACGATAATGTGTATATGACACCATTTCAATACGCCAATTAGATTTTACTTGTTAATTGTTTGAGTCCATCCTAATTTTAACGTGAAAAGTAACACATGTATGTATGTATGGTAAACATATATCTATATATACATACATATATATGTATCTATATGTACATATATGTATGTGTGTATATGTACATATATGTATGTGTGTATATGTACATATATGTATGTGTGTGTACACACACGTATGTATGTATGTATGTATGTATGTATGTATGTATGTATGTATATCTACATATATGTATGTGTGTGTACACATACGTACGTACGTATGTATGTATGTATGTATGTATATGTATATATACATATATATGCAGGGTTGGTTCAATAGCAATAGCACAATGAGCGATCGTTCAGGATCCCGAGTATATTAGGGTCTCGAAAATTTTTTGGTTAATATAATAAAATATAAAATTTATATATATAGTAGTACGGATATCAAAACAAGGTTTTGATTTGTCTTGGTGGTTAAAGCATTAGTTCATTTCCCTTATATCTTCTTTCACTCTAGTTCCATTTTCACTAGTACTCTAGTTTTTATTCATTTTTCATTTCTCATTTAGCCCTTTAAATCTTTTAATATAAAAATAGAAATTTTCAATATACTTTAAATTGGAGAATATACAATTTATAATAAATTATATGTTTACCAAAAATGAGATTTTAAACATAATAAACACAAAAATGCGATTTTAAATAAATTTTTTTAGTGAATATTTGATTGAAATATGCTAAAAAAGTACTATTTTAAATGATGCATATGTTAGAGTTAGATATTCTGTTGTGTTTTACTAATGAAATATTAAATTTATTGTTTTTATTGTTTGAAAGTTTAATTCTATAAGAGATCAATATTTCATTTTTACTCTGACCCTGCGTGTATAAAGAAAAGGTATGGGCAAGATTTTAGTGTTTTCCTTAATTTGCTTTACATTACCAAACATTATGCTGAAAAGTAAAAACTAATATTAAAAAGCGAGGATCAAACTATATTTGTGCATGTAAGACTCTCCTCTCCTAACAGAAGGTCTTGGTTGAAGAACAACAACTTTAACTGCGTTATTGCCGAGACTAATGCTTTAATTGTGGTTAATGCGTTGAATAATAATCTTTCCTTTAGTTCGTCAATAGGATTGATTTTTCCAGACTTGACCATTTTCATTTTATTCGTTTAGTTTGTATTGGAAGGTATGCAAACCATCTTTCCAAACTTGGTATGATCATTAATCATTTTCATTTCCTTTGATTCATCGACTAGTAGAGAGGTATAGCTTTGTTTACACAATCTTTGTAGAACTATTTTGACACCTATTCTTTGATATTGACTTCCACCTTCAGTTAAAAAAATCAAAATCTCATCTCAGTGTTAAATGAAAGATTGAAAATTAATTAATATGACAATAGGTATGAGAACAAAGTTAATTAGAACAATATTGTCAATTAAGAGATTGATTAGAACATAATCTATAAATATATATTCTCTTGGTTTAGATAATAGGAACATATATTTTTTATTTCGATTCTGATTAGCTTGTGATTGGCATATAGTCTTCTTTTAATTAAATTAATGTAGTTTGTGTCTACCACCCTAATCTATTTGTAAAATGAACGTTTTTATCTGAAATTTAACCCTTAGATTCGTAACAACGACTGCCAATCCATCATTACTAGAAAATATAATCATATGCGAAGTTTGTATATTGAAGAGAGTGGTGTAGTGATGTGAATATTATTTATATATTAATAGGATTATTTTTAGTTAGCTAGTTTGCATCATTATCAAGACCTACTATTTATTGACCAAGTTTAAATGCAAAAACTTTGCCTAAATAATTTTTTATTAGCTAGCTTTGTAGATTCTTGTAAATCAAGAAACAATATATTCTATTTATGAAAATGATAAAGTCAATGGTATTATTATTATTATTATTATTATTATTATTATTATTATTATTATTATACCAAATCATATAGATTTATTCCTCTACTACTTCATAAACTAATTACTCCATCCGCCTACTAAATATTATAGTTTTAAAAGGATTTTGTTATCTTTTTTTTATTGTCATTTTATATTTCCAGTGTACTTTTCTTTTAAATTTTTCACTTTTACCCCTATTAATTTGTTCAACTTTCAAGATAACCATATTTTAATCTCCAGTAACAAATGAGAATAATATAGGAATTAATATTTAAATATACTAATGAAGTATTGAAAATAAAGTTGGACATTTATTAAAAGGTAAATTAGTAAATCAACTCATTCGGTTTATTGTTATCCTCAAAACTGTGAATTAGTTAAAATGACAATATTTAGTAGACGGAGAGATTACAATTTACTAATTGAGTGTACCTCAATTGGTATACTTCTCAATGTGAAGATGAAAGGTCTTGAATTTAATGATTAGTTTCTTCGAAACTTTATATTTTTCAAAAAAGACTAGTAAAATTTTTTTTTCTCCTAAACCTTTTTGCTTAAGTGAAACTACATGTATACAGTTTTCAAGTAAAGAAAAATGGGGTACAATGGTACTTTTGCTAGAAAAAAAATTAGTGCTTATGAAAATACATATTTTACATATTTCAACTGATCTGTCAAATCATTTTTCAAAAATGGATATGTAGTCATTCACTAAAGAATTCAAGAACAATCCCAAAGTAGAAAAAACAAGACAAAAAAAAAACTTAGAATTTTATCTTCCATCAACAAATGAAAACTGATCAAGAAAAGTGAATAATAATGATTATATTAATTTTAAAGAGCTAAAACTAACTCTGAATTACGAATATATAATCAATATAATGAAATAGTCTAAAATACAAGCATATTGCATTGTGATGAACAACCTCTGATCCGATGTAAGAAATGGTGAAAGGGATTAACCTTGTGAACTCAATGTTGTATAGGATTCTAATAGACCCGAGTTTCAACGAATCCATTCCGATATTTAAGTTAGATAGGACGTAACTAGATAAGTTCAAAATTAACTATAAACTTCCAAGGATCACGGATAAAGGCAATATCGCATAAAACTGTGACAAAAAGTGTGGTGTAGCTATAACAGAAGGCAGAGATAATGTGCAATGTCGAAACCTAATTCATGAGGCCCAATGAAACCCTAATTGAGGGATGAATGCCATGGATTTATTAGGCAGCTCAACCCCCCGCCAATTCATTTCTCATATAACTCCATATGACTTGACATGCATTAAAGTATGTATATGTTCAATTAATGAACTATTGATCATATTTGTACTCACGTACTTATCTATTCA
This sequence comes from Euphorbia schlechtendalii, assembly GCA_949673415.1. Lineage (NCBI taxonomy): Eukaryota > Viridiplantae > Streptophyta > Magnoliopsida > Malpighiales > Euphorbiaceae > Euphorbia > Euphorbia schlechtendalii. The sequence continues at coordinate 16,576 of CATIWQ010291248.1, forward strand.
TTTAGTACTTCTACATTACATCAACACAATTCTCATGTAATGGATTACATACCCACAACAAGTGATCGGTGAATTGCTTAGGTAATTAATTTACCTAACAGTTTAAATTGGTTTGTAAGTATATAGTTGTTTTTTGATATTAGTTTTGCTTATGAGCCTTAAAATGTCACATACAATTAAAAGATAACTGGACAAATGATTATAAAAGTTATTCTTGAAGTATGTATACCTTTTTTTTTTTTTTATAGCTGAGCACGACAAATGTCGGTTCTATTCATTAAGAGAAATTAAAAAGCAAAAATAAAAAGAATAAAGAAAAAGAAAACATAGAAGAAGCTAAATCCTACTGAAACGAAAAAAGAACCAATAAACTCCTTAAATAGGAGAATATTTGATAGGTCTCCTCCGGTTGCGTGGAATTGGTTCTCTAGTTGCAAC
>CATIWQ010291254.1:0-18372 GCA_949673415.1 Euphorbia schlechtendalii
AGTAACAAGAAGAATAGTTACTGAAGCGAGAAAAAGATGAGATAAAACATGTTATCACAAGGAACTCAAGATATTATAGCAAGTTAGTAGATTAAAAATCAATGATTGTAAAATGTATTCGAAATAGAAGATATGTTATCATTGAACCAATCTCATTAAATGCCAAAGTGATATAAATATTAGTCAATATATCTGGCATAATAACTCTTTTACCAGGTATAAAACATTCATAATATGATTTTTGACATAAAATCAAGTATCGTCTTCAAATTTTAGAATGTAATAGCTCGCATACTAGGTATAACTACTCGTATACCAAGTATAATAACTCGTATACTAGGTATAACAACTTTTATATCAAGTATAATGCCTTCATAAAATGGTTTTTGTTGTAAATTTGAGTATGGTCTAAGAGTTATTATACCCAAACCATGAAAATACAAAAACAATGTAAAAGAGAATAAAAACTTAAAAATAGGGAAAAGTGAAAATATTTTGCTATTATGGCAGAAACAAAAATATTTTGCCCAAAGAAGGGATTTTCTTATATTTCCCAAAATTATAAGCATTGTATTCAATTAAAAGAGCCTGCAAGCATTATAAACTATAGATATAAAATTTAATTATGTGCTGTTCATTGGTTGATGGAATTGAAATTTAAAGGAATAATACATCTATCACTCTTAAATTTGTTCAAAATAATCACCCTAAATTTTTAAATGTGCCATATAGTTATAAAATTGATTCGCGTATTTAAGCCTAGCTTGGATTGATTTTATAGAGGACTTAGAATTCATTTTAATGAATGCCACATGCAATTCATTGACAAATAATTTTTTTTGCTTGGAATAAATGAATAAATATGTGAAATTGGATTAAATTTCAATGATTTTGTTCTTTCAAAATGTGGATTTGTAAATTTCACTCGATGTGATTTGCTCAAGGCATGCTGAATTTCATGGAATTTAATTTTATGAATTTGAAATCCAACTTTTTCTTATTCAAAATACAAAAATTTAGATTTGAAAAAATTTCACACAATTTGGATATCATGTCATGTAGAATTCATTCGTAATTTAAGAGGTTTATATTAAGGCCATATCATGTGCGGTATTAAAACTATTTTTTTATTAGGAAAATGGGATTATATTGAGGTAAGAAATGGACAACGCATCAAAGTTGTACATATAACCATACCCTATCATCTCATCAATGTAAACTATTAAAGCAATTATGTGTGCTAGCACATTAGAATCACGTTTCACCAAACTTAAAAGAATAGAAGCAAATGAATTAACCAAGTTTTTACAATCCAAAGTAGTATTAAAAAATAAGAAAAATTATAGAGTGCTTCAAACAAAATGCCAATACACTTCAATAGTGACAGTAGAAAAGTGAAAATCTTCCAATCAAAATAGAGCATCTCGAAGCGTTAGAGCTTCTGCTTCCAACTTCCAAAATTGAGACATATGACGTTAATGATCCTAATTTTGAATCAATATGAAAGAACCGCCCGCATTACAAGCTCTAAAACCAAAGTTCACTGCGGCCTTTATCATAATATAACCAGTAGATTGCAAAATAGAAAAACAAATTGTTTCACAATTTGACTTTTGTGCAGCTTAGGTATATAATGTCCGGGAATTTTTTTTGGTAAACATGAGGTGGTTACGAACATTTTTTGATTAAAATTTATTTATTAAATATTTTAATTAGATAAAAATCAAAGAATTAAGAATGGAGAATGAAAATCTTATTGTAAAAAATTATAAACCGTCACATTTTTCTTGCCAATGCAGCGGTTTTTATACCAAGAAACCATCTAAAATAACTACTTTTGCAATTATTTTCGTCCAATGATGTCAATCAACAAAACTGCTTGGAACGGGCGCGAGCCTTGTTGAGAGTGCGACATGGGTTGTGTCGTGGACTATTAAAAAACATGAATTCCGAGATTAAAATTATACACATACTTTTCAAAAATTCATATGAAAACGAATTTTTACAATAATACTTTTATTTTTAGTAAAACCCCAGCTTGGGGCGCTGTCCCCGGAACACTAAGGATGCTGCCTCTGGATTTTGCCAGGGGCTACTGCCCATCGGACCCTGAAATTCAAATATCGTGATAGAATTCGAACAAGCATCGCACTTTCTCGACTTGTTCGATGAAATATTACAATTGCATTGATCAACTAATCGATCAAATTACATTTAACGAGTTTACATTAGTAGTATTTATACAAGTTAATTTGTTTGTTTCAGCAATGTCTATCGAGTTTTCATCTACAAATGCTCATTCCAAATTTTGTCCAACCCACCTATATTTTAGGATTAGGTTCGGGATTGATTCGGGTGTACTCAATAATCTAAACATACCGTAACATAAAACAAATAAATACACACATCTAATAATATTACATGCAAATTTGAAAACAAAATTTAACAAAATGATAGCGACATCTACATTAACTTTAACATTAAGAAGATGGTTTCATAATTTATAATAGTAGCTCAAATAATCCATCTTTCAATGTAAATGTGCGAGGTTACATGTTTGAACTCAACATCTTCAAAATTCACATTATTTAATTAAAATGAAATATTTTACACAAAAAATGAATATGGACTAGTAAGTTCAATGAGATTTTAAACTACTCATGAACTTGATTATATATATTTCGAGTTTAAAATGAGTTCAAGTCAAACTAGACAAACGTGGAAAAACTAATTAATCAAATCCAACCAATTCATTGCGGCTTGAGCGGGCTGGGCAGCACCTAAACCCATGAAAAGTTCGACTACACCGGATTAACAAGTATGTTATATGTTGTAATTATCAAATAATTAGAGCAAGACTAACCCATTTCGAGGCACCATATATAGCATTAGTTCTATTTGCTTGGTGTGGTGGATGCATGTAAAGAACATTAATAAAGAGCTAAAATATTGCCAGAACGAGGCAATAAATATGGCAAATGTTGTGGCATGTGTTAGGTGCAATTGGGGTATACTTACAAATTGATAGGTAGTTTTCATTATTATGTTATAGAGACAACCCGGTGTTGGGTACAAAAGGAATTATTAAAATTGGTTGAATTATCCATCATTTGATTACTTCTCTCAAAGTTGACTACCACTCTACCACAATGCATCAAACTATTACATTTGATATGTGAAATTCATATGTTTTTACTTTTTAATGATAGCAAATGATAGAATTGATGAGTGAAATATTATAATTAGACTTTTCATCCGTTGGGGTACCCCACCAGCTTGAGCCGGTAAGTATGGGTCAGGTTTGAACACGTATTTTTTATGAAATTCCAATCCGAGCCCGAACCCGTTGAATCCCAATATTTTATGATCACGCTTGGTTTATGTACAAATATTCAAGTCTGGCCTGAACCCGGTATAATGTTTAATAATTATACAAAAATTTGAATAATTTAATAGAAATATAATTTTATGCAAGATTTATATGCGATCGTGATGTTTCATCGAAAAAGTTGAAAAAGTGCGAAGTGCACACTTGTTCGGGTACAATTACGACATGGGGTCCGGGGGCTGCGCCCCTGGTTGGGGTCGAACTGCCAGGTCAGCTCGAAAATTTTTATTCCTGAACATACACATCATTTGGAAAATTCATCAGAAAAATTAATTTTTGAACCGAAATAGTGTGTCAGTTAGACACAACTGAAACCCGAAAAAATATGTCCTTTAGACATGACAGCTACCCGAAATAATATGTCGATTGATATTTTGGTTATTTAATTCACCAAAAATGAAATTAGCAATTACAGAGAAATATTCGGTTGTATTTTTCACAACAAATATCAAATTCTAAATCTTAACATGTTTTTTAATTTTATACAATTGAAATTTTGATGAACCGATCGAATAATTTTAATCTGAAACCATTTTCACGACTTCACAAACATTCCAGAAATTCCACAAATTCGTAACACTTCTTTAACTTTGATCTAATAGCACAGGCATATTGCAAGTTATATACTTGTAATCATTATATTGAAGAAAGTAGTAACTATAAAGTTGGGAAAAGTAAGCATAAGCAGGGACAATTCAGTAAATGCGAACTTTATTCATATCTATGGCGTCAGAATATCTCAAAAGCAAACATGTTGCTGGCATGCTTTTTAGCTTTTCAGTATCCACTACCAAAGGACTTTTTTGTCATTTGAAAATTAAAAGATAAATCAAAAGAAAAGACAATTTCTTTTGTTTTTTAGTAAATAAAAATTCTATGCTCCAATCATATGTACTATCAATTGAATACATGTTTTAGCTTAATCCGACAAATTATAAATTTTCATTGCCAATAAATACAATACAAATTATTATTAGAAAAATGTCAATATGAAATTTAAATATAAAATTTGGACTCATACCTAATTTATGTAATTCTACTTATTTTTATTTTTAAATTTGTTTTGACGTCCTTTGGAATTGTGAAATATTTGTAGTTATGCATAATTTATTGTAGTCTAAACTTTAAAAACATGCATTATTATTTGACTAATTTGCAAAATAGTTCTTATAAATTTATTTTTTTCAAAAAAGTGATTGTGATTTCAAAAGTTAGCAAAATATGATTTTCAATTTGAAATTATATTATAAAATGAGGTAATCTTATTTATTTTGAACTAATATTTTGCAACATAGTTAATTATTATACAGTACAATTTAGTGATAAATTTTAGGGTAAACTTAAAAAAAGTGTCATGTGATTTGAGCAGTTTTCAAAAAGGTGATTGTGGTATTTCGGGTCTCAAAAAGGGGTTTGTGGTTTCGATTTGTTAGCAAATAAGGACTTTTACTTTAGCACCGTATAAAATGATGACATGGCAAGGAGTATTTTGGGAAATTAACATTTATTTCATCTTCTTCTTTCTCATAAACCCTAAAGTTAAAGAATTTCCTTTTGAGAGTAGAAATTTGAGAGAAGCCCAGGAACAATGCATAAAGTTTTAAGTGGGCAAAGGAGTCCCCCTAGCTCTTCATCAACCAGTATCGAAAAGACCTTTGAATCTGCCCTCAAGGGAATCGAGGATCTTAATTTTGACAGTGATGACAAGGTTCATTTCTAGGCTCTCTCTCATTGCGACAGATTAGCAGCTCTGGCTACTGCTTTAGCAATCTGGTCGAAAAATGAGTTGTTTACAAGCTCTACAAGGTAGACATGAGGCAGACCCCAGAAACAGAAATCAGATGGAACTTCGAAACGTCAAGCCATCTTATGGGTGAGTTTTTGCCTAGGTTTTAGGGCAAATCGCCGTTGAGTCGATTTTGAAATAGCTTGAGTTCGTATAACCTTGTTGAATTCGTTATACTCTCCGGCAGGGTCCCTTCAAATTTTTTTTGGTAAAGATTCAAACTTTTCGGCAAAAATTGTATAGATATTTTCATTTTCCACTTATAGATCAACATTTGTTTCTTGTGATGCTCAAAACAGAGTTTTTAAAATTCTTTGCTATGAATCTGAGGTGAGATGTGTTTTTTGGCAGTACCTGTTGCTTCGACTTTTCCTTGATTGGATTTGTCTCGACTTTTGATTTAATTGGAATGATACTGTGTAAACTTAACCAATGTGTAATTTACCGATTGCCCTCACTTTGGTCGATTCCATGGAATTGTTATTGATTATTTAAATTTATTTTTCTTTTCTGTGTGTTTTATTTCAGATTCTAGGGCTCTATAAAAATAAATGAAGGAATAGTCTGTGGAAAGTTGTGTGTTTCATTGATCAACGTCCAACAATATATACAAGTAAATATCACTAATCATCTCCTAAACTTAAGTCTATAATTATGCTATTTACAAGTAATTGATTGACTTGACAAACTAAACACAATCTGAAATGGAAATGATATACATGCATGATGGAAAAGATAAATGCAATATATATTCCTTAATACTCCCCCTCAAGTTGGTAAGTGGATATTCTGAACTCCCAACTTGTCTTTCAGATTTTCAAACTAGTCTCGACCTAGGGCTTTCGTGAAAATATCTGCCAGTTGTATTTTGGTCGAAATATAGCATTGCCTAAGGCCTGATTGCAACTTTTCATGTACAATATGACAATCTATCTCTATGTGTTTTGTACGCTCATGAAAGACCGGATTCGCTGCTATATGTAGTGCTGCCTGATGATCACAAAACAATTTTGTTGGCTTTGTTCTTCTTACCCCCAAATCTTGTAGAATATAGTGAAGCCATGTAATTTCCAAACAAGCATTTTCCATAGCTCTATATTCTGCTTCAGTAGATGATCGCGAAACATTTGCTTGCTTTTTCGATTTCCATGATATTAATGAAGATCCGAGAAATATACAATATCCTGAAATCAATCGTCATGTCATACGATATCCTGCCCAATCTGAATCATAATAAGTCATCAATTCTAAGGAATTTGTGGATTGTAATAGAAGACCTTGTCCAGATGAACCTTTGATATACCTCAATAACCGAAGAGTAGCATTCCAATGCGTTGTCTGTGGTTGTCCCATAAACTAACTAAGCACCCGTACTGTGTAAGCTATGTTTGGCCGTGTTACTGTCAACTAGATGAGCCGACCAACAAGCCTTCTATACTTGGCTGGTTCATGTAGTAATTCACCATCGGTTGCATTGAGTTTCATTTGTTGCTCCATAGGAAAATTCTCAGGTTTTGCTCCAATTAAACCTGCATCTTGTAGTATGTCTAGTGCATATTTTCGTTGGGACATAAATATTCCTTGTTTAGATCGTGAAAATTCTATGCCCAAAAAATATTTTAAGGGACCTAAGTCTTTGATGAGAAATTGTTTGAGCAATGCTCTTTTGAGTTGGCTCATTTCTTGTTGATTATTTCCTGTCAACAGAATGTCATCTACGTAAATGAGCATTGCAGTGAAAGATGTACCTTGAACCTTTGTGAATAAGCTATAGTCAGCTTTACACTGTGTGTATCCTGCTTGTTTTATGGCAATGGAAAAAGTGGAAAACCATTTGCATGAAGCTTGTTTGATTCCGTAAAGGGATTTGTGAAGTCGACATACCAAATTCTCCCCCTGTCAACGCAATCCCTGTGGAGGAGTCATGTAGACAACTTCTTGCAAATCACTATGTAAAAATGCATTTTGTACATCTAACTGATGGGTGCTCCATCCTCGAGCTGCAGCAATTGTAAGTAGACATCGAAGTGTAGTCAACTTTGCTGTTGGTGAGAAAGTTTCCCGATAATCGATCCCCTCGACCTGTGTATAACCCTTTGCAATGAGGCGAGCTTTGTAGCGCTCGATGGATCCATTAGAATTATATTTAATTTTGTAAACCCATCGGCAACCGATGGGCTTTTAACCTGCAGGAAGAGAAACAAGACTCCAAGTATGGTTACATTCTAAGGCTTGTAATTCGAGATCCATAGCTTTTTGCTAATGGGGATGAAGGATGGCTTCATTATAGGAAGTGGGTTCTACCTGCATGGTTAGTTGAGCTAAAAAGGTTCTATGCTTAGGTGAAAATTTAAAAAGTGTCATGTACTTGGTAATGGGAAACCTGGTAGTGTGAATTGAACTTGCTTTAAGGACATCGTGGTTGGCTCTAGGTGGCATGAAGTACTCCTAATGCCAACTCGGTTGATGTTTTGTAAGGGTAGATAGTCGAAGAGATTGATCTTCGAGAAGATTTACGGAAGGTGGTGGCATAATCTAAGAATTGAGCAAGTTATTGGAAGGTGAATTATTGGATGAAGTTGGTATTATTGGTAAAGGGGAGAGGTTAGGCATATTGTCTAAGGATTGAATAGTGGGACTTGGACTATTAGATGAGTCCAAATTAATTGAAGGTGAATCATTACTCATGGAAGAAAAAGAAGGAATTTCATCAGCATTCATAATTAATTATGGCTGAGGTATGCTTTGTAAAGATTGTGAGGCATTCTGAGAAAAAGGGAATATATTTTCACAAAAGTGCACATCACGACTAACAAAAAATTGATGTGTAGTAAGATCATATAGTTTATATCCCTTTTGTTCATTAGGATATCCGATGAAAACACAAGAAATAGCACGGGGATCAAATTTGAGTTTTGGATGGACATTGGTGGCATAACATTGACAACGGAAAAACCTTTAGGTGGTCTAAATTGGGACGTTTGTTATATAAATGCTCATATGGTGTTTGATTGGATAAAATAGGAGTAGGAAGCCGATTTATTATGTATACAATGGTGAGGATACAGTCTCCCCAAAAAATTAAGGGTACATTGGATTGAAATAATAGGGAACGAGCCACATTAAGAATGTGACGGTGTTTTCTCTCCACAACTCCATTTTGTTGTGGAGTATAGACACAAGTCTTTTGATGTTCAATACCATGGTCATAAAGAAAGGTTTTAAGTGGTTGAAATTCTGTTCTGTTATCGGTTCTAAAAATTTTAACGGACGTGTTGAATTGCGTATGAACAAACTGAATGAATTTGGTTAAAAGATATTGAGTTTTCGATTTGTCTCATTAAGAAAACCCAAGTGCAACGTGTATAGTCATCCACAATGGTGAGAAAAAAATGTGCTCCTGAGTGTGTGGCTACTTTGTGAGGCCCCCATACATCACAATGTAATAAATCAAAAGGATTTTTAGTGGTAATGGAACTAATGGGAAAAGGTTGTCTTGTCTGTTTTGCTAAAGGGCAGATACTGCAATTATTTTGAAAACCATGAGCATTTTTATTCAAGGGTAATAAAGGAGAAATTAATTTAAAACAGGAATGAGATAAATGTCCGAGGCGCATATGCCACAAATTAGGTGAACTAGATGCTTGGAAAGAGTGTATGGGTGAATGAGTAGGCATCATGTGACAGAGTTTTCCATGTTGTTTACCTAAGCCAATCATCTTCCCCGTTTTCGTCAAGTCCTGCAAAATACAGGATTCAGGAAGTAGAATAATGCAACAATTGAGGTCTTTAGTAATTTTACTTGCTGAGATTAAATTTAAACGGAAAGAGGGAACACATAACACATGTTTAAGGTTCACATTAGGATTGAATTCCACTGTGCCAGTTTTTGTGATCGGAACAGTGGTTCCATTTGGCAAGTTGACTAATTGTACAGATGGTAATTTAGTGTGTTTAAAAAAATTTGAATCCGAAGATATATGGTCAGTAGCACCACTATCAAGAAGTCATGGGCTTATTATGGCTGAATTGGCAAAAGCTTTGGATAACGAAAACAAACTTGTCGCGTTCGTATACACATCATTGTTACCAGTTGGAGTTGTTTGATTTATTGATGACAACGCCTGTGCTATTTGTTGTAGATATTTAGTGGAAAATCCATGGAAATTATTTGAATTTTTCTCTTCCCCTTCATGAGAAGTCTCAGATAAATTAGCCTAAGGAATTGATTTATAATTGTTTCGCTGTCCTCCACGAATTTGGCTTGAGGAGTTGTTACCTGCTCTTTCATTTTTCAACCTGCAACGATCCTCAGTGTGTCCAATTTTATTACAAACTTTACAATGAAACTTTAAAGTACGACATTCAGTAATAGTATGCCAAGATCTGTGACAATGATCACAAGTTTTAAACGATTTGGAAAATTGCACCTTGTTTTGAACAACTGCGGCAATGGTAAAATTTTCAGTCGGTTCTGATGATAATTGTCTCTGAGTTTCTTCCTGTATTATCAATGAGTATGCTTGTCGCACATTAGACAGTGGAGTCAACATGAGAATATTAGATCTTGCCGCCTTATATAACTCATTGAGACCCATTAAAAATTGCATTAGTCTATCTTCCTGAAGTTGTGTTAAATGCAATTTCATCTGGTAACAGGTGAATGGGGTTCGATAAGTATCCAGCTCATCCCATAATGCTTTCAATTTGATGTAGTAAGATGCCACAAACATGGTACCCTGTGAGATGATGGCAATTGATTTCTGAACTTGAAAAATTGCAAGTGCGTTCTTTTGAGAAAATTGATCTCGAAGATCAATCCAGACTTGGTGTGCTGTTTTCGCGTGAACTATACCTTTGGCTAGATTGGATTCAATGGAGTGTGTCAACCATGATAAAATCATGCTGTTACACTGATTCCATAGTGCAAAGTCTGCTGGATTTTCTTCCTCTGAAGGAGCTTTAACTGATCCATTGATAAAGCCAACTTTGTTTTTGGTAGTGAGTGCATGGATCATGGCTTTACTCTATGATTGATAATTGTCACTGTTTAATTTAAAGGGAACAAGAAGATGACCTGGTTGATCGGAGTGACGGACAAAAAAAGGATGAGAAGAATCAGACATAGGCTGCTTTGAGGTGTCTTTTTTTATCGGCCATGGTTATTTGTATGGCTGAAGAAAGGCAATGATCAAAATCTCAAAATGACTCTGATACCATATAAAAGTAAACAAAGGAATAGTCTGTGGAAAGTTGTGTATTTCATTGATCAACATCCAACAATATATACAAGTAAATACCACTAATCATCTCCTATACTTAAGTCTATAATTATGCTATTTACAAGTAATTGATTGACTTGACAAAGTAAACATAATCTAAAATGGAAATGATATATATGCATGATGGAAAAGATAAGTGCAATATATATTCCTTAATAATAATTTTGTATGATATGGGTGCTAAATTCGGTGGATGATTTAACATTGTTGTAGTTGTTTTTGTTGGCTCTCAAGCTCATCTTTGTTGCTACTTCCATAAATTAAACACACAAAATCTTAAATAACGCTTAGTAACACCCTTTTCTAAACTTCAATTTTCACCGACTTCATATTTGGCTTATGCTTTCAGTATTCATATTTGGACATATAATACGAATTCTTTAAATCAAGCAGGTGGTTCCAAAATCTAATTTTATTATTTTTTTCTTTCTAATTTAAATATTTTATACCCAGAATTAATTTTGAAACATTTTCTATTGAAAAGAAAATATAAAAGGTAACAATGGGAAAAGATTTACAATTTTCAGGACCTACAGATGGTTTCTAAGAAACAAATAAAATCTTGCGAAAACAAACAAGAAGTGATGAGTTAATAATTTAAATCGGTGATTAAAAGTAAACTGGTGGGAATTGATTAAGTTTAATACTAAAAAAGAGTTGGACTAAAAAGAATTAAAAAGAAAGTAAAATAAAAATATTACTTGAAGTCAAGGGTAAGGTGATTTTTATGATCAAAGATAATTTTGAAGTAAACTGCAAAGTTTATATATCATTATGTAAATTTTTGAAATTCATATACTATTGTCATGAAAATCTTTCGGATTAAAAATTTCATTTTTCAAGTACTTTGGGATTAGTTATATATCACCCAATCATAAACGACAATCATCATATGTAGATTGAAGCTGCAAATTCAAATAGCAATTGAAAGATGAATTGCACTTAATCTAAGATGGTTGAATGCATCAACACCCTCCTAAAATTGGCTCAGAAAATCGGATGTCACCCTCAACTTTCAAAAGGATTAGTTACCCTCCTCAACTTGGCAAAAAGGACCACTTACCCCCTTTAACTTGGCAAAAATGCACTAGTTTGTCCCCTCAATGCCATGTGCCAACTTCTGGTTGAAGAGAGAAAAAACAGAAAAATGGTATCTTTGAAAAGTTAAACCAACCATATTCTAACACGTGGCGTTGAGGGGCTAACTGATGTATTTTTACCGAGTTAAGGGGAGTAACTAGTCATTTTTGCCAAGTTAAGGGGGGTAACTGGTCCTTTTAAAAGTTGAAGGTGGCATCTAGTTTTTTGAGTTAACTTTAGGGGGCGTTGATGTATTACGCCATCTAAGATTAAGAAGAATGAAGGAAAAGCAGTTTCTCGATGTCAAGATCAAAAGCAATTCATGAGAGAAGCTATTTGCTATAGGAACGCCTTCACCGTTGCACACTCTGCCTATGCAACATGCTTGAAGAACACAGGCGCTATTCTCAGTGACTACACTGAGGGCAAATTCTCTCATCACCCCTCATCTAATGAGGATGCTGCCGCCGTCGTCCAATCTGTTTTCGGCAGTTCTTCATCGATTGGGATCCTTCCCCCGCCCCTACCGAATTTCCATGCTCCGGCAGCGCATGCGCCGGAGATCAAATCGAAGAAGGAATCAAAGTCGGTGGGGCCTACTATAATGGAAGACGAGGAATTGGAGTTCGAAGCTCAGCATAATGAGAAGTGTACTTGGAAGCGAAGTGGCAGTAGTAACAGTGAGAATCATCAACCTCATGACCATGCGGAGCAAGCCCCTAAGTAGCCACCGCCTCCTCAACCGTAAAAACCATGGAAAGAGGAGGAAATGCATGGATCAGCTATGCATCAAGGAAGGTCTTGGGGTGGTTACATTTTTGTTGAATTAGTGGTAGTTAAGGAATTGAGTCAGAAGGAATTTGAAAAGAATACAAATATAGCTCCGTTGATTGAGGTGTTGGAAATAATGCGATAATTCCTGTACTACCAGATTAATGGAATGCGAAAAATAACAACAGAAAAATAACACAATATTTGATAACGGAGTTCGACCAATTTTGCCTACCTCTCCGAAGCTGCTGCAGACTTTATTTATGGAGAAAGTTACACAGCGCTAACAAAACACTCACCTCACACCCAATTATCCCCGAGAATTTTTAAAAAAATTCTCTTAAAGAAACCCCCTTAATAGGCATAATAAAAAACGCAAAAAATTACTATACTTAATTTTTGCTTGACCCACTTTTGATCTTCCTCTTTACTAATTTTTCTCTAACTCTCCATATGCTCTTAAGCTCTCAAATTTTCTGATGATGATTTTCTTTTCAATTCATCCTATTTATAATGAAATGTTGAAGCATAGAGACAAAACAACTTTCGGTGATGGCCCCCAAAAAACAACTTTTGGTGACTTTCGATGATGGCCCCCAAAAAATAAATTTCGGTGGCCCCATGTTGTGGACTTTCTTAACAATCTCCCACTTAAAGACTGATTTCAATCTGTCTTCACATCATAAAGTCTGCTACAGCTCTTCTTTCTATCTACATCTACTACAGGCCCACTGAAGCTGAACATAGCTTTAGTTTGTCGGTCATCAATATCTTTGTTAACATGTCTGCTGGATTTTGAGCTCCACTAATCTTCTCAAGTTTCAAAATCCCATCTTCCAGAAATGATCGTATAAAATGATATCGTAGCTGTATATGCTTCGTTCTAGCATGAAAAGACAGATTATTCGCCATATGAATAGCGCTTTGCATGTCACAATACAAAATGTTATTTTCTTATTTCTTGCCTAGTTCTTCCAAGAAACTTTGCAGCTAAACCATTTCTTTGCTAGCTTCCGTAACAACAACATATTTTGTTTCCATTGTAGAGAGAGCAATTATCTTTCGTAGTTGAGAAACCCAGCTCACTGCAGTACCTCCTAGAGTATAAACATACCCCGTAGTGCTCTTTCTGACGTCAACATTTCCGGCTAAGTTAGCATCCACATAGCCTGTCAGCGTCGTATCTCTACCTTGAAAATATAATGCCTTATCTATGCTACCTCGTAAATATCTTAGGATCCATTTGATTGCTTCCTAATGTACCTTGCCCGGATTATTCATGTATCGACTAACTGCTCCTATTGCTTGAGCAATATTTGGCATTGTACAAACCATGGCATGTATCAAACTCCCAATTGCTGAGTCGTAAGGCACTTTTGCCATATGTGCACGTTCCTCCTCCGTCTTTGGTGACTGTTCTTTGGAAAGTCTGAAATGAACACCTAAAGGTGTGCTCACTGGTTTAGCATCTTGCATGTTGAATATGGCTAGTACCTTTTTGATATACTCAGCCTGTGATAACATCAAAGTCCCTAACTTCATGTCTCTCTTGATCCTCATTCCAAGAATATACTTTGCAGCACCCAGATCTTTCATTGCAAAATTCTTTGACAATTCCCACTTCAAATTTTAAATCTCCTTCATGTTTGAACTTGCAATGAGCATGTCATCAACATATAACAGCAAAATGATGAAGTTATTGTCAAACTTCTTAGTGTAGCAATAATGATCTGCTTGGCATCTCGTAAAACCGCTGTTGTCCATAAAACTATGGAATTTCTGATACCACTGTCAGGGAGCTTGCTTTAGGTCATATAAGCTCTTCTTCAACCTGCACATCAGGTTTTCCTTTCCTGCCTCGATGAAGCCTTCTGGTTGCTTCATGTAGATCTCCTCCTCCAACTCACCATGAAGGAATGCTATCTTTACATCTAACTGTTCAAGATGTAAGTTCTCGGCAGCTACCATTTTCAACACCAGTCTAATTGTTGTAAGCTTCACAACTGGAGAGAAAATCTCATTATAATCAACACCTTCCTTTTGCTAAAAGCCATTCACCACCAACCATGCTTTGTAGCATATACTCCCATCATGCTCCTCTTTGATTATGTAAATCCACTTGTTATGTAGTGCCTTCTTATCTTGCGATAGTTTAGCTAATTTCCACATATGATTTGACATGAGCGAGCTCATCTCATCTTTCATAGCAGATTCCCACTTGGTTGAATCATCCACTTGCATTGCTTCAGCATAGCATTCTTGTTCACCATTGTCGGTTAACAACAAGTAATACATAGATGGTGAAAAGCGTTGTGTTGGTCTAGAAGTTCGAGTTGAATGCCTTGGTTCTGGTGTCCTTGGCTACTCTTAGATTGCTTCAGGAGTATTCTAAACTTCTTTTTCAGGAATATCCTAAAACTCAACAAATTCCTTACTTTCAGCTTCTAGTTTGGAGCTGTTTGATTCTACTATCAGCCTATCCTTGTACATCGCATTTTCGTTGAATATGACATCTCTGCTTCTGATGATTTTCCGATCTTCATAATCCCAAACTCGATAACCGAATTCACCACCACCGTATCCAACAAAGACAAATTTGTTAGACTTGGCATCAAGCTTGCTTCTTTGAGTAGAATCAATATGCATATAAAAAATACAACTGAACACCTTTAAGTGTGAAAGGTTTATCTCTTTTCTACTCCAAAGCTCCTTCTGTATTTCTCCATCCAAAGGTACTAAAGGTCCATGATCGATCAAGTAAGCTGCAGTGTTGACAGCTTCAGCCCATAACATCTTGGGCAAACCAGCATGTATCCTCATGCTTCTAGCACGTTCATTCAAAGTTCTGTTCATGCGCTCAGCTATGCCATTCTACTACGGTGTCATTGGAATTGTCTTCTCCATCTTGACACCATTTTCTGCGCAAAAATCTTTGAACTTTTTATCTCTGTACTCTCCTTCATTGGCTAACCTCAACTGCTTAACTTTTAAGCCATTTTCATTTTCCACCATGGCCTTCCATTTTCTGAATGTATCAAAAACTTCTGATTTCTTCTTCAAAAAATAAACCCACACCTACCTTGTTGAATCGTCAATGAAGGTGACATAGTACAACGAGCTTGCTAAGGATGTAACTGGGGATGGCCCCCAAACATCAGTGTGGACTAGCTCTAACTTCTCCGCCTTGGGTGTTTTTCCAGTCTTTGTGAAAGTGACTTTCTTTTGTTTCTTAAAGATGTAATCTTCACATAAGCTTATGTCTACACTTTTCAGCTGTGACAACTTTCCCTTTGATAAAAGTGTCTTCATCCCTTTCTCGCTCATATGGCCAAGCCTCCGGTACCATAGATTTGAATCAACATTTGCTAGTGCAAAGATGTTCTCTATGTTATTGGAGGTGACATAGAGAGTACCGATCTTCTTACCATGAGCAATGATGAGTGCTCCTTTGGTAATCTTCCATTCGCAACTAGTGAAGGTTGTTGTATAACCTTCTTCATCTAGCTTTCCAACGGAGATCAAATTCCTTTTGATTCTAGGAATATGTCTCACTTCTTGAAGCTTCCAAGAAGTCCCGTTTGGCAACTTTAATCGAACATCACCTTTTCCCATGATCTTTATGGTTTCATCGTCTACTAGATTAACCTTTCCAAAATCAACACTGACATAGTTCTTCCTGACTTCATGAAATGGGGTAGCGTGAAAAGATGCCCCCGAATCTAAAATCCAAGATTCAATTGGACTGTTGATGCTTAGAATCATGGCGTCGCCTGATTCCTCCGCCATGTTTGCTGACTCCTTTACTCCACCATTTTTCTTTGGTGCTTCGCAATCCTTCTTGAAGTGGCCCTTATTACCATAATTGTAACACTTCAAATCTTTCTTTGATTTAGATTTGCCCCTTCTGGATTTTGATCTGCTAGTATCTGAACTCCTATCTAGAGTTCGCCCTCTAGACTCCGTGTGTAGAGTTGAAGAGGTTGATGCTTCCCCCAATTCTCTTTGTCGAACTTCTTCACTCATTAATAGATCTAGTACATCATCGAATTTTATCTTCTTATTATTCACCGAACTGCTGACTGCTGTAACTGTAGTGTTCTAGCTATCTGGTAGAGATGATAAGAAAATTAAAGCACGAACTTCATCGTCAAATTCAATTTCCACCAAACTTAACATGGTTGTGAATGTGTTAAGTTCATTCAGATGCCCCTTCCACCATCCGTAGGTTGAATAGTCGCCTCATCAGGCGAACTTTATTTGCAGCCGATGGCTTTTCATAGACATTAGCAAGAGAAGCCAATAGATCCGTCGTGGTCTTTTCCTTGGTTATATTGAAAGCAACGTTTCGGGATAATGTCAACCAAACATCACTAAGAGCTTATCTATCGAGAAGTTTCCACTCTTCATCCTTCATGCCTTCTGGTTTGGTTTTTGAGAGAGGTTGATATAACTTTTTCTGATACATATAATCCTCAATCTGCATCTTTCAAAAGTCAAAGTCTGAACCATCAAACTTTTCGATTTTAACTTTTCCTTCATCTGAGACCATCGCTCCCACTCAAATTTGGACTACCAAAATTAGTTCCATTCTGATGTGTAAGATCAGACTAAGCTGCAACCATAGAGCATACTAAGAAATAACCTAGGCTCTGATACCAATTGTTGGGAATAATGCGGTAATTCCCACACTACCAGATTAATGGAATGTGAAAAATAACAGCGAAAAAATAACACAATATTTGATAACGGAGTTTGACCAATTTCGCCTACCTCTTCAGAGCTGTTGCAGATTTTATTTATGGAAAAAATTACACAGTGCTTACAAAACACTCATCTCACACCCAAGTATCCCCTAGAATTTTTAGTGAAATTCTCTTAAAGAAAACCCCTTAATAAACATAATCAAAAGCGCAAAAAATTACTAGACTTAATTTTTGCTTTACTCGCTTTTGATCTTCCTCTCTACTAATTTTTTTCTAACTCTTCAAATGCTCTCAAACTTTCAAATTTTCTGATGATGATTTGCTTAGCAATTCATTCTATTTATAATGAAATGTTGAAACAAGTTTCTGTGAAGAACCTCCAAAAAAAACTTTCTGTGACTTTATGTGATGCCCAAAAAATAACTTTCGGTGGCCAGACTTTCTTAACATGAGGTTCTTGAACCTGAGCCTGTCTTGGAGGTGGAGGAGAAAGTGGAAAAGACAGTTACGATGCCAGTGCCAATACCGCCGGCAGTGGAGAAGAAGGGAATGAAGAACGCAGGTGGAGGAATTGGAAGAAGGCAATTTAAACCTGTTAGTTTAATTCAATTATTTGCTGACCTCGACGATCATTTCTTGAAGGCTTTTGAGAGTGCTCGTGAGGTCTCACAGATGTCGGCAGCTGCAAAATTGCATTATCACTCTAATTTTGCTGATAATCGTGGTAGTCTTTCATTTTCTTCTTTGTCAAGTGGCCGGCTGAGCTGAGTCTTTATCCATGACGAATTTAATGTTGTTGCTAATTAGTAGAAATGGGTGGCGCCGAATCCAAGATCGACGACGAAGAAGCCGTCTCTCTATACAAACGTCGCTACCAATCCATGAAAGAAGTCATCTCCACCCGCAACGCCTTCGTCGCTGCCCACTCTGCCTACGCCAAGTCCTTAAGAAACATCGGCGCTGCTCTCGGCGACTACGCCCTCTACAAGTTCCTTCACAACAGCTCCTTTATTACAATGCCTGCCTCCGCCGCTCCTCCTGCTAGGATCCAGCCGGAGACGGTGACGCATACTGAAATTGAAGATGAGGAGTTGGTGTTCCTTAGAAATTTGAAATGATCTTTAGAAAGCCGGTGAGTTTGATGCAGATGTTCTTGCAGGCATCCGAGTGTTATGAAAGTCACATGTGGGGCCACCGAAATTTGTTTTTTTGGGGCCCATCACCGAAAGCCACCGAAAGTTGATTTTTTGGGAGCCATCACCGAAAGTTGTTTTGTCTCTATGCTTCAACATTTCATTATAAATAGGATGAATTGCAAAGCAAATATCATCACAAATTTGAGAGCTTGAGAGCATTTGGAGA
>CATIWQ010291268.1:0-27883 GCA_949673415.1 Euphorbia schlechtendalii
ATACATATACATACATACATACATACATACATACATACATACATACATACATACATATATATATATATATATATATATATATATATATATATATATATATATATATATATATATATTAAAAAATAATAAATAAAAGAAAAGAAATGAAAGAAACGTAAAATGAAAGAAAATGTAAGAAAAAAATTAATTAAAAAAGAGTGGCCCATATAATCAATTCAAATGAGGGGGCGCGATTGGCGCTGGCGACACCGCAGCGAAGGGTGGCTTCCAGTATTTAACTTCGCCAGCATTACAAAACTTATATTTTTTTCTCTCGACAAAATGAAAATGAAGAGAATTTTTACTGAAAGAATATTTTTCATGATGAAATAATTTTGACTTTTTCATTTTCCTTTTAAAAATCATTTGATTATTTTCGGGTCGAAAACAAATTTGGATTCTGGATTTAACATTTTTTTAAATCATATTTCTTTCAATTTTTTTTCAAAAATTCTCAGATATTCTGAGATTTAAAATAAATTTAAAATCCAAGTCTGATTATTTTTGGGATAAATAAATCTTTCTTTTTCACACACATCAAACCAAAAAAAACGAGGAGCACTCCCGAAAATCAAACGGATTTTTCGACATGGATTCGTAATAAAATGGTAAGCTTCTGAGTTCCTAGAGTTGCTTTTTCATGTGTTTTATATTATGATACTTATTTTTCTTTTCTCCTAAATTTTGAGACGAACTCAAATTTCGTCATTGACCTAGGATTTATTTTGTTCTTTTTTATTATTTAAATTTTATTTTATTGATTCTTTCTAATTATTTATTTAATTGTTATTTTATTTATTTTATAATGTAGCTTTCTTTTATGTTTTTACCTACTCTTTTAATTTATTTAATTGCGGGAATTTTGTAATTAAATACATGTTAGAATACCCTCACGAAGAGAATTAAAGTTATTCCCGAATAACAGACCTCACCTTTTACAATGCGATCATTTTCATTTATTAAAAATGAGCAAAATAATTGTTTATAAATTGAATTAATTTTTTCTTAAAAATTAGAATTTTTAACGACCAATATTTTAATTAGGCTACATGGGCCTTGTCAAAATCAAATCGAACATCATGTTGTGCTATATCCCCTGTGCTAACATTTGTGTATGTAGGCAGATTAGGTTAGATGTATGCCTAGGATTATATTTTCCTTCGGGTATTGCAATTATTTTTCAAAAGAAATGTAATTAATAAATTAGGAGGGTGGTTGCATCCCCCGAGGTTTTGTATTTTGTAATTTTATTTTCCCACATATATTTACTGCTTTATGTATAGATTTATTGCTTTCCGAATGCGCAATAAATCGGACTTTATAAAAATGAAAACGACATAAGTTCGAATATGCATAGTTAAGAAATGTGGTTTTCTGTAGATGTAATTTAATGCGCGTGAGTTGTATGGTTGGAAGTTGGACGTTGCATGCTATGTGCTATGTGTTTACTACTTTCGATTCATCATGCCTTGTACAAATGTGACATGCTAACCACGAATCTTAGTGCAGACACTTGAACTTGCACACTCATGATATTAAAACAATGTAAAACCATGTAACATAGCATGTTCTCGTCATCATACTTAGGATTAGTTGACACTCGAAATCGTGTCACCCTAGGACAACACAAACCAATTAGAATCAAGAAGCATCATTTACCCCTTTTTAGTGAGATATCCACATGACATTTGACTCTTAGCCCACACGGGGCTAACATACCCTCATTTTTGCGGGATTTCCACTTGACATCCAACCCTTAGCCCGTACAGGGCGAACGTACCTTTATACCTAATTTATTGTGTGATGTCCACTTGACATCCGACACTTAGCCCACAAGGGGCGATAACATATCCCACACATTACCTAAGAGATGTCCACTCGACATCAAACTCATGGCCCACGTAGCGCAATCACACATACCACATAGCCCAAATGGGAAAAATACCTACCCAAACAATTTTTTCCCACATAGCGTGATGTTCACATTGACAATTGAACCTAAGCCCACACGGGGCAAACTTATTTCAGAAGTCTTAACTTACCAATCTTCAAGGGTATAAGCTTAATACCCGAACCATTCGCCCACACGAGGCAATGGCTCATGCATCACCACATATCCTCAAATAGTGATGACCACACTGGCATTCGAAACTCCACCCTAATTGGGAAAAATAACCAAATCATTTATTTAATAGCTACATACGGTAGTTATTTTCATTATATTTTAATTTTATTCGATTTCATTAGAGCATGTCTACCCGAAATCAATTTGACCTCCTCATTCCATGAGATCTAGTCATAGTACAAAATCTCAAACTATTAGTACAAAATCTCAAACTATTAAACTATTACCACATGGGTAACATGGTCATCTCATTCCATTTGCAAATCATCACCCATGTTACGATGTCACACAAACATCGTACAGATCTCAAATCCACTCTTAGGGGTTGGATCTTCATTTTCACATTTTTTCATTTTATCTGCTGACTAATCTTTTTGTTTCAAATGAATTGACAAATGCATTATTTATCTCGCATCATAACATGTTAACTCCGTTGAATGCATCCATAACATTAACATCTCATGTATTTTTTAACATCATAAACCGCATCACAAACCTTACATGCATGGTCTTATCTTCTATTTGTGTATCTTAGCTTGGTAAAGGCCTACTCACTGCTTGGTCCGCATTTCTCCGATCGTGGCCGGTCTGGAGTGGATTCCGTACACTGACTCAAGTGAAGACTCGAGTTTAGATTCAGATTTAGTTCAGCATGAAACTTTCAATTTTGATAGCATGACCAATCCACAAGAGGAAGTTGCGGGGCAGTATCAACCCTTCATTACGGGACATAACTCTTAACAAAACATCAACTGTCGGTGAGTGCCGCGATTGCAGCTACTTTGAATGCCCTTGAAAATAGTGAGCAACTAGCATCAATTATTCATCAACATATGAGGGCTCATGATGTGGTGTCCAACCCAGAAGTCACCCTTAATATCGGTGGTCCTACTAGTCAGCCTAAAGCAAGTGGACTTCCTACTTGTCATATGATGCATCCAGCTCATAACAATATTCCTACTGCCTTTTACCAATTTGGGGTCGGACAAAGTCAACTAAATCAGAATCAACCTTAGATTGGTCAGCCAGGATATAATTTTACCAATCATTTAAAGTAGCAATCCGAGAACCAATTTTTCCCGAGGTAGCCTAGCTAGTTAGTGTTCATACTAGGACCTTTCTATCAAGGAGTGGCCCAGTTTCCTCACAGTTGCAGGCTATCCCTTAGCTGCCCAATTTTGCAGTAACTCCTAGGGGAACTACCTTTCCCTAGGGGTAGTATGGTTTCTATCTAATCACTTTGAATGCTATTCTCTTGCAACCAGACATGGTGGAATTGTGGTAACGGTTCATGGCCACTCACGATGGCCATCTCATGAGTACATACCCTACACACCCAATAGTCGAGGATGATGATAGCTTGCGACCAAACTTGTGATGCCGCAATTTGAGAAGTACATGGGTTCTGGAGACCTGGGTGCTCATTTAACACATTACCGGACAGTGATGAGGGTATTGAGGGTAAATGAACGAATGATGGCTAAGCTTGTCATTGTCACCTTGGGCCGCCCGGTCAACGAATGTTACAGTCACCTTCTGTTGAATGTAGCTTATGATTGGAATAGTCTCTTAGGCTATGATGGAGCATTATAGTTTCAACACTCAAATGGTAACCACAATGCAAAATTTGGAGGCTATAAGGCATAAGCAGGGTGAAAGCTTCAAATCTTACTATGAGCATTGGATGGCCACATAGGTCAGGCTTCAGGCTCGTTTAACCCTACCGAAGATGATAAGCAAACTTCTGGATGGTGAACTACCATCTTACAGAAGCAAGTTCTGGTCTGATATCTTTTCTAACTATCAAGAAGTGTTTGACAAGGTGGAGAGGACGGAGAACTTAAAATCCATGGACAAACCTGTGGGGAAACCTGCCAAAGGGAACTAGTATGGGAAGATGGCCGTAAGATGATGAGGTAATAAATTATCTTGTAGCAACTTGGCCCATGAGGCTCTTGAACTTTTTGAATAAATTGAACTTTGTTTACTCGCTTGATATCCTATTGATTGACATCACGCATTCTCATAAACATATGCATAATATTTTTAGCATGTATGACATATCATGTCATGAAATTAATTTGGGTATAAATAGATCTCCTACAGTTGTAATAAGTTCAAATGATTTGACTCTTAAGAGAAAGTGAGAGACAAGCGTATTAGACAACGCGTGATAGCATTTGCCTGATCCTATGAAGATATGAGGTCGATAGAATGATTTCCAAGCACAAAACATCCACTAACAAAACATCCACTAACTATTAAATCAGTTCGAGCCAAAGTCAAAATGGGCTGAAAGGTCAACAAAAAAAATTGAAGTTAAGTTTAACAGTTTGCGTAATGGGCTTACATAATGCCAAAGATACAAAGAAGGAGTCAGATCGTTGAGCACATCAATAACTCCATCGCATGGACCACCACCATTTATTGGCCGATCATTACACTATTGAAGGAACATCATTGAATGTAAACTATTCACCCTTGATGGAATCAAGCTACTGGATCTGAAACCTTTGGTCCCTGACATATCACCTATCATTGGAAAAAAATTGAATCCATGTTCACAAGATTTTAACTATACTCGTTCCAAAAAACTTATACCTAGTAACGGTGTCAAAAACTTGTTCCCCACTTTTCTACTGATAAGATAAAAGTTCTAAATACAAATAAGTGTTGTCAGTACTGCCTATCAAATAGAAAAATAATGATAACTGCAAGTATACAGTTACGATGTAGTTTTAAAAGATATCGATCCCACAGGGAAGGAATTCAATTCTAATGACAACTAGAGTTAAGGAACAAAAGAAATTAAAATAAATTGTAGGGTTTTGAAATGGTGGACAGATGAATAGACAGATGAACAGATTAGAGAAGATGTAAACTATAAAGATATTACCTAAGAGCAAGTATAGTAGAGAAAAACATGCAAAATCATCAAGAATATTTCGTACACTAGATAACTTTAACAAACTCGATTCTAGATGCCCAAATATTCAATAATTCACCGTAGAGCAACACATGAAATGAATTTTCTAGATCTAGGGTAAACGAATTATGACACTTATAAAAACCTGGATAACAATATTACTATGCTTAGTACGAGTCGCTCTCACATAGCCATATTTAGCAAGTTACCAGTCCAAAAATGTTAGCTCACTAAACAGCATTATAATCACAGATCTAGTGATTCTATATAATCTTGTTAACCCCGAAATGACTCTTAAAGTTAACTTAAAAGCATATAACTTTATTAATATAGGAGATGCAAGATGAAATACTCGTATGACACATAGACATATCATAAACTTCAAAATAGAAAGTATAAGTAGAAAACAAAGTAAAGTTGTAAGGTATGCAAGTGAAAGCTAAAGTTGACCAAACCGTATCCACTCTTTTAATGGGAGTTGTCAATTCCCACAATTCCTGTATCTACTTTGAATTCGGTCTCGACTCATACAGAACCTCCGCTAAGATGCTTTTCTTTGTGAATATTGATAAGTGCTTTGCAATTACACTCATACAACAATCGCTCGAATTTGTGGAGAAATGTAGTGATTGAAATAAGAATCAAATCACTTATACATGTTTCTCACTAAAACTTTGAACGTAGTGAAATCTAGACAATTTTCACTCTTTATCTATGTATACATGTTTTAAACTATCACCATATATCATCCACCATATGAAAATGGTTAAGTTTGAACCCTATTTATAGAGTGCGAAGGGTTGCGTCTATCCAAATGAAGAGTCGTGTCCATTAGCGACGGTTGCATCACTTCAATGTGATTGGATGCAAGGTTTCATCCTCATCTACAATGGAAAGGCACCTTTTTATGATTTGATTGCTTCCAAAAGGTGTCTTTTCATTTGACAGTTGGTGGCAGTTGATCGTTTTTATCCGGCGGTTGGTAGTTGAGAAAAGTTATCCTTAACTGTCACAAGTCATGAGCGTAATATACATGTCACGATCGTGAACTTTGGTAGGTAACTTTCTGCTTGTGAAGAATGACAAGTCACGACCATGAATGGGTGTCATGATCGTGACATGTGCTTTTCTTCATGATTCTACTTTGCAACTTTGCTGATCTTTGAAAACTTCAATTCTAAGCCAATTCCTTGTATTCCACGCATCTTTTTGCACATTTTTCACTCTTTTTACATAGAATTCCATCTTTGATAATATTACTCCCAAGATTAACCTAGTTTCTGCACTTGCATAAAAAATAACTACATACCACGTGAAATCTTTTATATGAAGTATAAAATGACTTTAAACCATATCATTTTATAAGTAAAAATATCATGATAATAAGTGTGATTATACACTTATTAATCCATAAGGAGATGCTGATGATCAAGCACCAATATTCATCATCGCATACACCTCAAGCTAGCAAAGCTGCATGAGCACCAACCAATCGATCAGAAACATTGACGAGATACAATTGAAGTCATGGACATGGACTGGCACAATCGCTATCATGCATAGGTGAAAGAAATAAATCGGGTAAAAAGTAGTGCCAACAAAAAAATAAATTTGTAATTAGCCTGTCAATTAGCACTCGTTAGTTGAGAAAAAATTAGGGCCTCTTTTCAAATTGAGAGAAAAATAATCCACTGAGTTGAAAACCCGAAAAGGGCAGCTCAGGAAAACCTAAGACATTGAGAGAAAAGCAAACACATTGGTTAGAAAACTTGAAAGGGCTAATCGATGGCGGGAGTCAAATCATTTGAAACATTTATACCCATGTTAAGTTAATGAATTGTCATTTTTGTTGAATCTTTGATGAATATGCTTATTTTGATTGCTTGCATGCCAATGGTAAAATATCGCAAGTAAGCATCCCTTCACATCAGGGTTCAACAAAAATAAAAATAACAAATAAAAAAAAGAAAAGAAAAGATGAGTCTGCTGGATTGAAAACCTGAAAGCGCAGTCTAGGCAAATATTAAGATAAGGTTCGATAGATTGAAAACTCGTAAAGGTAGTTGTGAGCGGACGACATGGAAAGCGATGAGCCAAGGGCGTGCTGTTAAAAGGCGCGATCCACCAGGATGTTTTTGTGAAAATAAATAACTCGGGTCGGGGACCCGGAAGGTTTGAAAGAGAAGGTGAAAAACATTTTAGATCGGTCAAAACCCGAATCCGGCGTCTCTTAGTGTAGAATTGCCACCTAGATTAGCTCTTCCAGGAATTAAAGCCCTATGAGTTTTAACATCCAGGGGATGGCCCACTAAGACACAAAGATTTGGTTTCGGGATAAGTTGCTTACTTCTTATTGGATCACATTATATTACATCTATAGAAAACCGTATTTCTTAATTGTGCATATTCAAACTTGTGTCGCTTTTGAGTTTGTAATGTATGATTTAACTCGCATGTGGAAAGTAATAAATCCATACATAAAGGGATAAATAAATGCGAAAAAGTAAAGATTAAGATTACAAAACTTCGAGGGATGCAACCGCCCTCCTAATCTATTAGTTACATTTTCGTAAAAATATTTGCAATACCCCAAGGAAAATAAATTCCTAGGCATACATCTAACCTAATCTAACTGCATCCACAAAGGTTAGCACAAGGTGTAACACAACATGAATATTTACACGTACGCTCGATTTGGTTTTGGCAAGGCCCGTGCAGCCTAATTAAAACATTGAAGATTGAAAATTTCTTATTTAGAAATAAAAGGGTTCATTTTATTAACGTGTATGTTGCTCATTTTAATTAGTGAAAATGCTCACATGGAAAAAGGTGAGGTCTATCATCCGGGAATAATTTTTATTTCCTTCGTGGGGGTAATCTAACATGTATATTGGAGAAATTCCATAAGATAATGTTAAAAGCATAAAAGAAAATTAAATAATAAAATAAAAAAATGACAATTGAATAAATAAATAAAAAGAGTTAATAAAATACAATTTAAAGGAATAAAATAAATTTTAGGTCAATGACGAAGATCGAGTTCGTCTCAGAATTTAGGAGAAAAGAAAAATAAATAAAACAACATAAGACAGAAGAAAGAGCAACTCTAGGAACTCAGAGGCTTACCCTTTCAGTGCGAATCCACTTCGACGTATCCATTTGATCCCTGGGAACGTTCCTCATTCATTTTTTTAATTGTGATTGTTGTATGAAAATATGTTATTTTTATCCAAAAAATATTCAGACTCGGACTATAAATTTGTTTCAAGTCTGAGAATATCTGAGAATGTTTAGAACAAAGATAAAAGAAAATTGATTTGAAAATAATTAAATTTGGAACCCAAACTTGCTTTGGACCTGAATATAATCCAAGTATTTCTTGAAAGAAAAATGAAAAAAATCAGAAATATTTGTTAAGAAAAATATTTTTTCTTCAATAAAAAATCCTCCTGCTTTGTCGGTAAAAGAAAATATTTTTTATAAAATTTTTCTGGGTCGTTTCCTTGAGAAAATAAAATTTTTTGTTCAATTTTCGGTCCCATTTCCAAGAAAAGAATTTTTTTCTAAAATTTTTCCTCCATTTCCTACTGAAAATTCCTCCTATTTATAGGGGAAAATTAACCCATTCAATTATGCATTTGGCCCCATTAGTGGTACTATTCAAGTACCATTATGCATTTGGCCCATATCGTGGTACTATTCAAGTACCATTATGCATTTGGATCATATGGTAGCACTATTCAAGTACCATTATACATTTAGACCATATTGTGATATTTTTCAAGTACCATTTTTTTATTTCCTGTTTATATTTATTTCTTTCCTTTTTCATTTCTTTTATTCCTTTTTTTATTTAATATATATGTATATATATGTATGTGTGTGTGTATTTATATATATATTATATTCTTTTCTTTAAAAATGATTTAATTAAATTATTTCGAACCCTTAAACATTTATTTAGGTCTTTAAAAATATTTTAAACCTTTAAGTTTTCACTTAAGGCTTTTAAATAATTTTTTACGGTCCTAAATATTTATTTAGGGCCCAAAATATTTGTTTTATTTGAAGAGGGCTCCCATTTGAAGATCATTTGGACAGTCAAAACTTGTGTGATTCAAGGATAAAATCCTGAAAATCTGTCGTGCGAGCTGGTATAAAATCCCATGCTCACAGCTGCCCCTAGTGTGATCATTGTTAGTTATGTAACTAGTATGATCACACGAAATGGATCGGAGGGATTGAGAATATACTTGATCGGTGCGATTGGTGACTTCTTTATCTTTAATCGGAGATGACATGGACCTTCCTTTCTAGCACCGTGTCCTCACGGGATTCTTCATTTCTTTCTTTAGAATCCCTTGGTGCTTGATGCCCCTTGCAGGTAGGTCGGCCGTTTCTTTCTGCGACGTCCCTTTAGTAGTCGGCAACTATTTCTTTCTTCGATTGCGGTCATCGTGTGCCCCTTGTGAGTTGACCTTTGGTTGGTTTTGACCATTAGAACTGTCGAAGTAAGGTGCTTGAATCCATTTTAAGGCGATACCTTGTGGAGAGATAACTATTTCCTTCTTTGGTTGTGTTTCTTTGGTAGGATGTTGACTTGTTTCCTATGATAAATCAAAGAAAAAAAAGTGTAATGTTCTTACATTTTATGAAGCATGTTTTAATTATTTTATTGAGTTTATGCGAAATAAAAATTTTTGCCCTTCAATAAAAAATTAAAATATGATGAAGAGATGAGTCGGGGATGTCCTGAAGACTACTACGTTGTTTTAGGAGGCTTTTGTGATGCTACAATGTTGCTAGGATGAGGTTTAAGCTTGAGTGGGCCATCATCCTTCCTGATGTTTGTAGGTTCCTCAACTGGAGGTGGAGTTTCTTATTTACCGGGATGGTGTTTCCCCAGTTTAGCATCGTCTTCACTTGTAAATGACATGATGCATATGTAACGTATGTGTGATTTTATGCATGGATAATGTTTATCTAATGATGTATGTTCGTCTGCTGCAGATGTTGTGGGCTTCATTCATTGAAGAGCCTTCTCTTGTGCTGGTGCATGGGTCCCTAGGATTCATCTTGTTAGGGATTCCATGGATGACTCCTTTAGAGTAATGATAAAGGGTTTGATGATTTAGAGTTAAGCTCAAGGCCTAGATCTGGTTTGAGGAGGATCTAGATGAGTCGTTAATCCCACATTGTGCTGGCGATGCTTAATTTGATAGTTTGGAAGCCTTTTGACTGATGTGTTGTGATGATCAGAAGATATTCATCCTAGGTTCTGGAAGAGACAAATGATGTCCTATGTCATCTCAAAGATGAGATGATGAATTTGATATTTCTTTGGTTCCAATTTTTGCATAGACCTCCCTTACGAGTTTTCAATCTATCGAACCTTATCTTAATTTTTACCTGGACTGCGCTTTCAAGTTGTCAATCCAGCAGACTCATCTTTACTTTTCTTTTTCTTTTATTATTTTTTTCTTTTTTTTTTCATTTTTTGGATGTTTACGTGCGATATTCTACCGTTATCATGCAAGCAATCAAAATAAGCATATGCATAAAGATTCAGTAAAAATGACAATTCATTGATGAACTTAACAGGGGTATAAATGTTTGAAATGATTTGACTCTTGTCATCGAGTACCCCTATCAGTTTTTCTAACCCATATGTTTGCTTCTCTCTCGATGTCCTAAGTTTTTCCTGAGCCGCCCTTTTCAGGTTTTCAACTTAGCGGACTTTTTTTTTCAATTTTGAAAAGAGGCCTTAATTGTTGCTCAACTAACAGTGTGCTAATTGATGGCTAATTACAAATTTATTTTTTGTTGTTACTGCTTTTCACCGATTTATTTCTTTCACCTATGCATGATAGCGATTGTGCTAATCTTAGTTGATTTGACTGATCAATCGGTTGTCGTCCATGTCCACGATTTTAATTTTTATATCGTTTAGCATTTTTGATTGATTGGTTGGTGCTCATGTTGCTTTGCTAGCTTGAGATGTATGAGGTGATGAGTATTCAATTATTCTCCAGCAATAAGTGATATGTCAGGGATTAGAGGCTTTGGTTCTGGTAGCTTGATTCCATCGAGGGTAAATAGTTTATGTTCAATGATATTCCTTCAATGGTGTAATGATTTCCCCACAAATGGTGGTGAGCCGTGTGATGGAGTTGTTGACGTGCTCAACAGTCTGACCCCTTCTTTGTATCTTTGGCATTGCATCGGTTATTTTACTTCAATTTGCTTTGTTGACATTTCGACCCTATTCTAGCTTCGATCATTTTGAATTTTGCTTGATTGACTTAATAGTTAGTGGACATTTCATGCTCAGAGATCTTTCTATCGATCTTACGTCTTCATAAGATGAGGCAAATGCTATTACCCGTTGTCTAAGTACCTGTGTTTATCTCTCACTTTCCCTCAAGAGTCAAATCATTTG
This sequence comes from Euphorbia schlechtendalii, assembly GCA_949673415.1. Lineage (NCBI taxonomy): Eukaryota > Viridiplantae > Streptophyta > Magnoliopsida > Malpighiales > Euphorbiaceae > Euphorbia > Euphorbia schlechtendalii. The sequence continues at coordinate 11,530 of CATIWQ010291268.1, forward strand.
AACTTATTACAATTGTGGGGGGTCCATTTATACCCAAATTAATTTCATGACATGATTTGTCACGTGTGCTAAAAACATTATGTATTGTTTATGAGAATGCGTGATGTTAATCAATAAAATATCAAGCGAGTAAACAAAGTTCAATTTATTCAACAAGGTTCAAAAACCTCATGGGCAAAGTTGCTACAAGGAATTAATTTATTACATCATCATCCTTTGATTATCTTCTGGTACTAGTACCCCACAAATGTGTCTACGGATTCAAAGTGCTTCATCCTCTCCGCCTTATGAAACACTTCTTGATAGTTAGAAAAGTTATCAGACCCGAATTTGTTTCAGTATGATGGTAGTGCATCATCCAAAAGTTTGGTTATCATCTGCGGTAGAGTTAAGCGAGCCCGAAGTCTACCTGTGTGGCCATCTAACGTTCAAAATATGATTTGAAGCATTCAACCTACTTCCACCTTATAGCCTCCAGATTTTGCATTGTGGATTCCATTTGAGTATTGAAACCATAATACCCCATCATAGTTTGAGTGAGAGTGTTCCAATCAGAAGCTACATTCAGCAGAAGGTGATGGTACCATTCATTGTTTGGGTGGCCCAAGGTGATAATGAAAAGCTTAGCCATCATCCGCTTGCTTACCCTTAATGCCTTCATCATTGTTTGTTAATGTGTTAAATGAGCATACGGGTCTTTAGAACCTACGTACTTCTCAAATTGTGGCATCACAAAGTTTGGTGGCAAGTTGTCTTCTTCCCTAACTATCGGTTGTGCAAGGTATGCATTCACTAAATGAGCCCCATGAGTGGCCAAGAACTATTGCCACAATTCTGCCATGCCTGGTTGCTCGAGAATAGCATTCTTGGTGCCTGAATAGAATCCATATTAACCCTTGGGAAAGGTAGTTCCCATGGGAGTTACCATAAAATTGGGTAGCTGAGGGGTCGCCTAGAATTGTAAGGAAAATGGCGCACTCCAATTAGGAATAGATTATTGGGCTACTGCATGATAAAAAGGTCTTGGTGCGAATATTGATTGACTAGCTATCCTAAGAAGAACTGATTCTGGAAAGGATTGGCAAAGTTATATCCCGATTGACTAATCTGAGCCTGGTTCTGATTTAGTTGACTTCATCCTACCCCGAACTGGTAAAAGGCAGTAGGAGCTGGGGGCACCATATGAGAAGTAGAAGGTCCCCCTGTTCTAGGTTGACTAGTCGAACTATTAAAGTTAAGGATGGCATCCGGGTTAGACACCACATCATGACCCCTCCTAACGTGTTGATGAATAAGCGATGCCATTTGGTCACTGTTTGTAAAGGCATTCAGGGCAGTTGCAATTTCAGCACTCACCGATGACTGATGTGTATGTTGAGGATTATGTCCCATAAGAAATGGGTGATCCTCCCCTGCATCTTCATCTCATTGATCGGTTATGCTGTCAAAATTGAAAGATGCCCTTTGAACTGAATATGAATCTGAACCCGAGTCTTCACTTGAGTCAGTGTGCAGAACCCCCTCCAGATTAGCCAAGATCGGAGAAATGCCGACCAAGCGGTGAGCAGGCCTTTTCCAAGCTAAGATACATGAGCAAAAGATCAAACTTTGCATGTAAGATTCGTGATACAATCATGATGTGAAAAGTGCATGAAATGTTAATTTTACGGCTACATTCACAAGGGGTTAACATGCCATGATGTTTGGTAAACAATGTAGTTGTCAATCCATTTAAAACAAACAAGTTGGCCATTAGATAAAATGAAGACAAGTGAAAATGAAAATTCAAACCTTGGGGGTAGATTTAAGATCTGCATAATGTTCGTGGGGCAGGGTGATAGGAATGATGTATTGTAAATGTGATGAGGTGACCAAGTTACCTCTGTGGTAATAGGTTAATAATTCAAGATTTCGTACTATGACTAGATCTCATGAAATGAAAAGACTATTAATTTTGGGTAAGCAGTGCGACGTACCCTGATGAAATTACGTAATGTTCAAAAGGCATGAAAATAACTACTGTATGTAGCCATTAAATGGATGTTTTGGTTCTTTTTCCCAATTAGGGCAGAGTCTCAGATGCTGGTGTGGACAACATTATAAAAAGTGTATGCGGTGATGCATGAGTTATTGCCCATTGCAGGCGAATGGTTCGGGTATTAAGCGTATACCCTTGAAGATTTGGTAAGGTAAGGTTTTTGAAATAAGTTCTCCCCATGCGGGATTAGGTTTGGATGTAAGTAGGGACATCACGTGATGTGGGAAAAATGGTTTGGGTAGGTATTTTCCCTGTTAAAGCTATGAATCGGATGTCAAGTGGACATCTCGCTAAAAAAGGGGTAAACGATGCTTCATGATTCTAATTGCTTTATGTTGGCCTAGGGTGACATGATCTCGAGTGTTGACTAATCCTAAGTGTTGGTCTGTAAACGAGCTCTCAACAATAGTAGAGGAGGGGTGAATGCTTAATCTTGGTTACTTTTAGATTTTTAAGATTTAATTGCCAAGTTTGGTATTTATATGCGTGCTGAGTGCAATATAAAAATGAATAAACAGCTCAGCTTTACTAGCACAGTTTATCTTCAATCTTTAGCTAAGTAGGATTTACTCAGCACAGATCAGATAACAAACAATTAAATGAATGAGAGAGAGAGATAAATGAGCTGATCACAAATCAAGCTAAATGCTTAAAGTTAGAACATCAACACCTGAGATTTATCCTGGTTCAGCCCCTAGCCTACCTTCAGTCCCTGGATACCATCTTCGAGCTTTAATCCACTAGTGAGTCATTCCTTCAATAGGCGGAGAAGCCTTTACAGTGGGTAGAAACTATTACAGAAAATACCTTTTTTTCTAATTATCGCTCAACTCAGTTTGGGTACCCTTCCCAAACTAACACTCAGATTAATAAAAGAATGTGAATTGAATTCAATTTATGGAAACATTGAATCCTTACAATGTTAATCTAAGTAATTTCTCTCTATTACAAACAGATAAGACCCTTGATGTTTGCTGATTGCTTGCGGTGGAATTTCTTTGGAAGCTAGAGTAATTTGCATAACGTTTTAGCTTTTAAGAAATTTGAGGTGATTCACCAAATTTGAATTTCTGCTCCTATTTTCTATTTTTACTTTGAAGCTCTGAGAAGTAGTCATTGCAAACTTTACGATATAGCTAATCTTCAATTTCTCATCTCTTCTAGTCTTTCGGATCTTCCCGTTGGAGACAGATTCTAGGATGTTTAGAGATAGAATTTGAATGTTGAGAGTGATAAAATTCCATTGACAAATTCTCATTTGTCTTCAAGCAATCTGGTTCTGAGAGAGGTGCGCTAGAATGCAACATGGAGTCTTCCCATTGGTTGACCTTGCTGACATTGGCAGATTTGCGCGGAGACACTTGAGACGCAATGTATAACAGAATTTCCTTTTACTTGGACTGTAGCGAGGAATCTTTGACAACTGTATAGACACTCTTGACGTTGTGAGAACCACACAAATCTTCGTTAATTTCAACGTCTTTTATCCTGAAAAGCACTAAAGGAATATTCCGTTCCATCATAGAAAATGTTAGTAGTACATGTGTCATTAAGTCCCTACGTGTCAAACGGAACGTGCTTTTAATTAAATAAAAGCAAAACTCAGCACTAGTTGAGTGAAGTAATTCTAAACTATGTAGTACTCAGCATGGACTCATCTTTTCCTACTCTAAGTCATAACTTAATTAATCATCCAGCAAGACTGAGTTATTCTCCCTTGAATGAACTCAGGTCAGCTTTATTAATTAAGAGTCTACTTAATACTCAATTAATTTCACTATCCTAGATAGTTTGCTATATCCAAAACTACTCAGTATTGTGAAATACTATTAACTTGGGTTCTACAATCTCCCCCATTTTGGACAGATAGCAAACTAGGTAGTAGAAGAAGTTAATTGAATAAATAGTTCAGAGATTACAGAATACCTGAAAGTGATGTAAAACTCCTTTGTGCTGAGTGACTTCCCTTAGTTAGATTGAGCTCCCACATACTGAGTGAGTCTTCTACAAGAAGCTCAGCTCCCCCACACTCAGAGGATTTCATCTTTGATTGGGATAATGTTTTACTTCAGCTTTATCTTCAAAGTTTTGGTCTCTTGTATGTTTTCTAATACCACATAGTTAGATACACAGCAGAAAACATACTTAGCATAAAAAGTTAAGAAGATCTTAACTTGAGGTAGGAACTTGTAATTTTATTAATATATCAAAAATGACTTAGTAAGTACATAAAGCATGTCTTGAGCTAAGATTACAATAAGTCCTATTACAAGTTCTACATCTATTGGATCATGGCCTAAACTATCTTTTATGCACGAAAGAGGAAGATCCAGTAGTCTTATTCTTCTTTGAAGGATGCATCAGATGAGAATGCCTTGGAAGAGATCCCTTGTTGAGGTTTTCCATCCTAAGTGCATCTTCAGCTACCTTCTCCCACTTTGCTATATGACCTTGAACAATTTGGTAAAGATAGACATTAAAGGCATCAAGAGTAACTTGAAAGCTCTCTTGCTGGCCAATAATCTACGGAGAAATCTCCTGCTCCAATTGCTCCTTGCCCTTTGTGGGGAGGAAGTCTTGGTCATTCAGCTCACTGAGAAGATGATGGTGGTAGCGCAAGAGATGAGCTATCTAGTCAAAACCTTGACTCGTAAATGATTGAAAACACTGAAGAAGACCTCGAAAGTTAGTTGCTGTCAGTGCAATCTTTAGCTGAGCTTCAATGTCAAGAAGTTTTGGACCAAAGGATTCGATACACCATGAAGTGTAATCGATGTCTTTTTCGTCCAGCTCTCCCATCCTGAGTAACGAATCCACCTTCTTAGCCAAATCTTCCAACTTGGTTTTAATGACATTAAGCTTTGTGTGGATTGTCATTCCGGTCTCAGGGCAGAGGGATTTGGTTGGAGGTGCACTAGGCACAGGCATGTCCGGAAATATCTATCCCATGGCAGTCACTAAAAATTTCTACGATGAGGAGACTTTCTCCATGATGTGATCGTAGACTTCTCACTGAAGAGTATCCATTTTGGAGTGGAGAGAGTCAATGTTCAAGATTGGTCCTTGTCCAGCTTCTTTGAGATATCCTTTAAGAGCTTGAGGACTTCATCCTGCTTGTTATCATGCACAAGCAAGAACCATGACTCGGATTCCACTAGCTTCGCTATGCTGTAGCTCACGTCCTTTGTAGATGCTACCTCTTTAGAGATATCCTTTGATGTTGCGATCTATTAACCTCTTTATTTTAGCCTACTCCATACCGAGCTCATGGATCTGTGTCACTTGAGTAGCCATATTGGTACTCAAGAGACTTAGCTGCTCAGTAGCAGCATCTACACTACTCTTTATCTTTCCTGGGATAGCATTTGCTATTACAGTAGACATGGGAATAGATGTAGTAGCTGCCCCAAGCTGGGCTGCAGAGTCTATTAACCCATTCAGGATTAGCGCCATCTTATCTACCAGGCTTTTGCACTCTCTTTTGCCACATGATTTCGAATAACCAACAAGCTGCCTTGGATCCTCTCAAACTCCTCAAAGTATAGAGAGTCACTAGGCACACTTTTGTGTTATTCGAATTCAAGCAATTTTACCCTGGGCCTGGATGATAAGTCCATCAATTCCTGAGCAAGTAGCATGTTACCTACTACTCCATCTAACTCAGCATTAATCATGAACGTAGGAAATTGCTTCCTTGTTAGCTCTCAGATCTATACCAAGAAAGATGTATCAGCCATTGCTAGCTTGCTGCTGAGTTCAGGTGCTTCACTAGCTGTAAAATTTACCTCAGCAGTCTAACCACTTGCTTTTCCCTGCTGAGCAGAGTTCTCAGCTTAGGAACTTCCCTAACTAGAGGGGTTAAGGGGGTTGTGGATGGATTTGAAGAATGGGTAGGTTTAGAACCATGTACAGTTGAAGAAGTTGGTTTGAGTGGAATATAAGGTACAATGGCTCTGGAAGAATTAGTTGTTGGTTGAGAATGTACAGGAGAAGGGGTTGAAGAAATATGTACTGGAGATGGAGGAAAAGAATCTTGGCTATTTTCAGGTGAAAAGATTTGGATTAGGGAATCTACAGAGTTAGAAGGGGAAGGACTTTTCTACGTTTCAAGATCTGTTGGAGTAGAACCTAATAGAATAGAAGAATTTACAAAAGAAGGGTTTTGAGGATTTATAGGAGAAGATGTGGGATTTTGCGGAACCTCTGGGTTAGCTGTTTGACCCAAGGATAGGTCAACCTGAGGTTGCTCATGCTAAGAAGAAGGCTCCTCAGCATGAGTTAATGTGGGAGTGGGGATGCTGGGGTCCTGAGGATCAGACTCCTCTGGAATCAAGGAAAGGGTTTCGCTAGCATCCTCCTCGCTGCTCACCACCTGCACATTTTTTTGTAGTGGCCTTGTGGTGGCAGAACACTTACACTATGTGCCCTTAAGTTTGGAAAAAACATCTGAAGTGTTCTCACCAGCGTTGGACCAAATCTGGTCCTCATCTCTAGACTTTTTGGCCTCGCCCTGCTCCTTAATATCATTTGAGAATACCATTTTGTGCTCTCTTTAGTGCAGGGTCTCATTAGCCTCAGCCTCTTTTTCTTTCTCCTCAACTTACTACTCAGCTAGCAATTTAGCCTTTACCTTCCTTTGGGTACGGGTTTTGGCTTGCATCTTTCTTCTTTGATGCTGAGCAGGAGCATCACTAGACTTGGCTGGACTCTTCCCCTTAGCCTTAGAGGAAGCAGCCTTCTCTACTTTGGAGGGAATGGTGGTCACATTCTCCAAGATGCTGGAGATTGGAACTTGATCTGAGTTATCACTCTCATAGTCCACCATGAATTGGTCCTCCTCCTCCTTGCGGATGTCCGTAGGCAATACTGTCGATACACTCTTCAGCTTTCACCTTTGTTGAGCCTTGGTGTACTTAGCATGAACCTGATTGTGAGCCTGCCTGCTGAAATTTGACATTTCTAGCCTTTTCTTCACTGGCAGGACTGTTTCATGGACTCTCCCAAAAACTGAGCCACATCGACTTTCACTGCCCTCATAATCTTAGTTATGAGGTAACCATAGTGATAGATAGTATTCAGCTTTGTCAAGTGCTGAAGAATCACTATTGCCAATTGAGCTTCTTACCCTCTACCATATGGTAGATCACACAACATTCAAAGTATGTGTAGTTAGTCAGTGAGCTTGTTTTGGGTAGCAGGAGCTTCACCACTAGCTCATGGCACATCCTCGCTATCCATGACATCCCACTGGTGCCTATCTCCCCCGAAATTTAGTTGGCAGGGAGTTCCCAATCCTCAAGAATGATAACAACATCTTCATCATGATTTGCGAAGCTGGGTGCTTGAATTAGGCATGTTGAGAATGCTCCCTATCAACCGTGAACAAATCAAAGTAGATTTACCTTCAAAGTCCATCAACAGGACATTACTAAAACCTTCAATTGTGTGGAGATGAGTATAGAAGGCCCTAATAAGGCTTGTAATTACTGGACCCTTCATCTTTAAGAAGGAACTAAGGTGTTGTTGCTTGATGACTCGATGCATAGTTTTGTTAAGCAGCAATCCTTCATAGTTCACTTCAAAGACTGGACCAAAATCCAAGCCATCTTCCCAACCTACTCTTTCTAAAGTAGTGCCCGCTTCAAGAGTAAGATTTTTAGTTTTCCCTTCCACGTTCACAATAATCTTCATTACAATAGTTTTCTAAAGTCTGAAGGTGGTCTTGGTTTTTGCCATTTTGAGAGATTTTGAGAGAAGATTGAAAGAAGAAGAAATTAGGGTTCGAATGCTTTGATGATTCAAATTCGTAGAAAGCAAGTGACCCATTCTCTTCAACTATTCAACTTATATAGACGATCTCAAATCTCCTTGACATGTGTAACGATCTTAGCTTTTGATGAAAATGAACACTGTGATTAACCTCTAAATTAACCACCTCAGATAAATGGTGAGATTAGAAGAAAACATTTCCAATTCACGTGTGTGTCTTTTTGAAAACGCAGATTTGAATTTCAACCATGAATAGGTCCTCACGCCATTTCTTTAAAAATTTGAAGATGTTATCCACATGTCATCTCATGTTTGATCTCCAACACTTAGCCAAAATTTTTGAGATTTTCATCCTTCTTCTTCATCGTGGATTAGCCATACCAATCAATTACCTCAGTACACAGAATTATTCGTTTGGCAATGTTTTGGTGAAGATGTCAGCGCGCTACTTCTCTGATGGAACATACTCAAGCTTATCGTAGCACATGATCTCTAATGAAGTGATGCTTGATGTTGACATGCTTCATTCTCCCATGTTGAACTGGATTCTTAGATAAATAAATTGCACTCTTGTTATCACACATAACTTCAAGACAATTAGACTTGATAACATAATCTACCAGTTGTTGCTTTATCTAAAGCAATTGTGCTACATAACTTCCTGCTGCCATGTACTCAACTTCAACTATACTCAGCTCAACAGAAGTTTGCTTCTTACTGTACCAAGAGACAAGACACTCTCCAAGGAAATGCCATCCTTCTGTTATACTCTTCCTATCAAGTTTGTCTCTTTCATAATCAGCATCTGTGAATCCCCTAGGGGTGAAATTAGAACTACTAGGATACCACAGACCTGCTTCAATCGAGCTTTACAAGTACCTGAGAATCCTCTTCACAGTTGCTAAGTGAGATTCTCTAGGATCAACTTGATGCTGAGCATAATAGCACACATCATATTGTATGTCTGGCCTACTAACTGTGAGATAAAGAAGAGAACTGATAATTCCTCTATAGAATTTGCTATCGACAGGTTTACCAGCTTCATCTTTACTCAAGATAGTAATTGTAGCCAAAGGAGTGGACATTGGCTTCGAATGTTCCATGTCAAATTTCTTTAGAACTTCTCTGGCATATTTGGACTAACTGATGAAGATTCCATCATTAGTCTACTTGATTTGAAGTCCAAGAAAGAAATTGAGCTCTCCCATCATAGACATCTCAAACTTGCTCTTCATCTGCTTGCTGAATTTCTTGCACAACTTCTCATCAGTTGCTCCAAATTTAATATCATTAACATATATTTGGACGAGCAACACATCTTCTTTCCTTCACCTAATAAATAAAGTTGTATCTGCTTTACCCCTTTCATAGCCTTTGCTGATCAAGAAATTGGTTAGCCTCTCATACTAAGCTCTTGGAGCCTGCTTCAATCCATAAAGAGCTTTCTTCAATTTAAAGACATGCTCAGGATTCTTCGCATCTTCAAAGCCTAGAGGCTGGCAAACATAGACTTCTTCTTGAATGAATCCATTCAGGAAAGCACTTTTAACATCCATTTGAAATAATTTGAAGGTCATATGGGATGCGAAAGCATAAAGGATTTGAATAGCTTCAAGATGGGGTATTGGTGTATAGGTCTCATCATAATCGATGCCTTCTTACTGGTTATAGCCTTGATCAACAAGCCTGGCCTTGTTCTTGGTAACAATGCCATCTTCATCTAGCTTGTTCTTGAATACCCATTTGTTGTCGATAATAGATTTTCCCTTTAGGCCGAAGAACTAGATCTCAAACATCATTACTCTTGAACTGATCCAATTCCTCTTGCATTGCGATCATCCAATAATTATCTACTTCTGCATCTTCAAACTTCTTGGGTTCAATCAATAATATGAAGGCTGGATGACCCATCATCCGACTAAGCTAACCTCTTATCATCACAGGATTATGAACATCATCAACTATGATGTCTAGCGGATGGTTATGATGAACTCTAATCTCCCTTGGACGACTTGGATCAACTGCTAGAGGATCGATAACTAGATCCTGAGGTGGAGGTTGGTCTTCGTCATCGTTGAAGTTGATAGAAAGTTCTTCATCGTCATCTTTGGCTTCCTTAGTTGGGGGCTCCTATGTTGAGTTGGGTAGCATAGCTTGTGGCATACTGAGTTGATTTGAAAGCTGGGGAACTCCTTCATCTTCATCAGAGGGATGTCTTTGTGCAATGTTAGTTTCATCAAAATCTACATGCATAGACTCCTCTAAAAAGCCTATACTCTTGACATATATTCTATATGCCCGACTGTTAGTTGAGTATCCTAAAAAGATACCTTCATCAGATTTAGGATCAAACTTTCCTAATTGCTCTTTGGTGTTAAGAATATAGCACTTACAGCCAAAAGATCTGAGTTGACTAGTCTTAGGCTTACGCCCTCGCCAAAGCTCATAAGATGTTTTCTTAAGAATTGGGTGAATTAAAACCTGATTCAAGATATAACAAGCCCATAAGATTCATAAGATGTTAACAACTTCTCCCTAAAAATACTTTGGTAGATTATTATCACTCTGCATGGATCGAGCCATCTCAACTATTGTCCTATTCTTCCTTTCTACAGCCCCATTTTGTTGAGGCTTAAAAGGAGAAGAGAAGTTGTGTTCAATACCATGCATTGAACAGAATTCTTCAAAATGGAAATTCTCAAATTCATGTCCTTGATCACTTCGGATTTTGCAAATTTTAACTTCAGTTTCGTTCATAATCCGTTTACTGAGCTTGAAAAAAGATTCATAAGTCTCATCTTTGCTACTTAGCAAGACTACCTATCTGAATCTCGTGAAGTCATCTACTACCACCTATGAGTACTTTTTACCACCCAAGCTCATAGGCTGAACTGGGCCGAAAAGATAAAGGTGGAGTAACTCCAACAGTCGCTTAGATACTATGTGATTTACTAATCTAAATGATTTCTTAACTTGCTTACCAAGCTAACAAGCAAAGCACAGTTTATCCTTATTAAAGCTGATACTGGGTGAACCCACAGCTAAATGCTTTTTGGCCAGTTTGGATAAAATGTTCATATTAATATGACCCAACCTTCTATGCCAAGGCCATGAGTTATCCTCCCTAGATACAAGACAAACATTAGTGGAGCTAGGGGATAAATCAATCATATAAACATTATTGATCCTGGGAGCAAAAAGTATAATTGAGTCAATCTTACAGTAAATTACTGAGCATCCTGCTAAGTCAAACATAACCTTCTTGCTTTTGTCGTAGAGTTGGGCTACGCTGAGTAGATTGAACTTTAGACCCTTGATAAGAGAAACCTCTTCGATTGAAGGAGAGACCCCAACAGTGCCACAACCTACAATCTTGCCTTTCTGGTTGTCTCCAAAACTGACACTTCCATTTCTTTTGTGCTCCAATGAGATGAACTAGCTTTCATCTCCCATCATATGCCTTGAGCATCTGCTATCCAAATACCACATTCGAGAGTCATCAGCGGATCTAAGGCTCACCTGCAAAATAGTTATGTTTCTTAGGTACCCTTGTTTTCAAGCTGGGTCCTCCTTTGTTAGCAGTGCTTAGGTTTAACCAGTCGTACTCATCGTAATAATCATTTTTATGCCTACAGCGAACTGTGGCATGTCCAGCTTTCCCACAAAAATCGTACATTATTTTTGGTTTGGGATGGCTTACTTTCTTTTGTTTAGAGGAATTCTTCCTCTTAGAATTATGAGTTGGTTTACTCTGAGTTTGAATGTTGGCTGGAGGAGGAACTCCTTTCTTCTTTAAAGCCATTACATCAGTAATCAACTCATCTAATTGCTTAGTGAGCTTGCTGATGATAGCACATTCTTGATACTCTGCTTTTTCTTAAGGAAAGCGAATATCAAGTGATAAGGAAGCATTAGTATCTTTTAGATCATTACTTCTCCTCATTATCTCTTTAATGTTCTTCATTGATTTATTAGTTAGTTTCATAACATCAAAGAGAGCTTGAGCGAATTCATCAATGGACAAAGGAAGTTCAGAATGTACCTCAGCTCGAGGCGCTTTTCCTTTTTAGCGCTTAGCTTCAGCATTAACAATGGAATGATCTCTACTAGAGGTAGATGCTAAACCTTCACCACGATTCTCAATGGCCATCAAGCAAAGGTTGGTCGAGTTAGTAGCTTCTTCATCAGATGATGAAGATTCTTCTGAATCGCTCCAAGTGGTAGCAAGTGCCTCATTTTTCTTAGAGAACCTCTTCTTGAACTTGTCCTTCTTCACCTTTGGACTGCTCGATTGGATGTGACCTTCCTCTCCACAACCAAAGCATTTGATGTCTTTTTTGTGCTCCTTCTTCGATCTTTCTTCAGCTCCTCACTGGTGCTGAGTTGATTTGGTTTTAATGGGAAACTTCTTCTTGCTGTTGAATTTCCCATCCTTCTTAATGAAGCGTTTGAAACGTCTAGTCAGAAGGGCCATTTGCTCATCAGAGTCACAGCTAGTGAACTCATTTGATAAATCTACTTTAAGGATAATGGCTTTGCCCACCTTACCCTGATTTCTCTTGGAGTCATCTAAGTATTTCCTCAAAGACATCTCATGAGTTAGCAAGGTGCCTATCAGGTCATCATAGCTATAGGTCTTATGATCATGAGCCTCCTCGATAGCGCTCTTCTTGGAATCCCACTCTACTGTAAGAATGCAAAGAATCTTCTTAACAAGCTCATCCTCTTTGAACTCCTTTCCAAGCCTCTTCAGTTCATTAACAATGTTAATGAACCTGGTATTCATGCTCTGAATACCCTCACTAGCACCCATCGAGAACATCTCATACTCCCTCAGTATGAGATTAATCTTTGACCCCTTGACCTTATCGGTCCCCTCATAGGTAATCTCCATCTTCTTCTAGATCTCCTATGTTATTTCACATCCTGAGACCCTGTTGAACTCAGTAATATCTAATGCATAGTGTAAGTAGTTAATCTCTGCGGCATTCTCTTTGAGAAGCCTCAGGTCGGCATCATCGTAGTCCTCTAGATCTATTTGTATGCGTACATCGTTCCTCATCAAAGTGGGAACTCTAAGACCAAGCTCAATAGTGAGCCAGGCCTGCATGCTTTGTGACTGGATGAAGTTTTTCATTCAATTTTTCCAGAATGTATAATGATTACCATCGAATAAAGGTGGTCTAGTGATAGACATTCCCTCTTTAAGGAGAACTGCCTGACTGGAACTAGAATGATAGTTGTTGTAACCCATTTATAGATCTTACTCAAAGAGAGTTAGTCTAAAAGTTGAGCTACTACTCTGATACCACTTGTTGGTCCATAAACAGGCTCTCAATGGTAGTGGAAAGGGGTGAATGCTTAATCTTGGTTACTTTTAGATTTTAAAGAATTAATCGCCAAGTTTAGTTTTTATATGCATGCTGAGTGCGATATAAAAATGAATAAACTGCTCAGCTTTGCTGGCATAGTTTATCTTCAATCTTTAACTGAGTAAGATTTATTTATCACAGATCGGATAACAAGCAATTTAATGAATGAGAGAGAGATGATTGAGCTAATCACTGATCAAGCTAAATGCTTAAAGTTAGAACATGAACACCTGAGATTTATCCTAATTCAGCCCCTAGCCTACCTCTAGTCCCCGGATTCCATCTCCAAGCTTTAATCCACTAGTGAGTCATTCCTTCAATAGGCGGAGAAGCCTTTACAACTGGTAGACATTATTACAGAATGTACCTTTATTTCTAACTACCACTCAACTCAGTTTGAGTACCCTTCCCAAACTAACACTCAGATTAATATAAGATTGCGAACTGAATTCAACTTATAGAAACGTTGAATCCTTACAATGTTAATCTAAGTAATTTCTCTCTATTACAAATAGATAAGACCTTTGATGTTTGCTGATTGCTTGCGGTGGAATTTCTTTGGAAACTAGAGTAATTTGCGTAGCTTTTTAGCTCTTAACAATTTTGAAGTGATTTAACAAATTTGAACGTCTGCTCCTGTCTTCTATTTATACTTTGAAGCTCTGACAAGTAGCCATTGCAAACTTTAAGATATCGCTGGTCTTCAATTTCTCATCTCTTCTAATCTTTTGAATCTTCCCTTTGGAGATAGATTCCAGGATGTTTAGAGATAGAATTTAAACATTGAACATGATCAAATTCCATTGAAAAATTCTCGTTTATCTTCAAGAAATCTAGTTCTGAGAGAGGCACGTTAGAATGCAACATGGAGTCTTCCCGTTGGATGACTTTGCTGATGTTGGCAGATTCATGCGGAGAAACTTGAGACGTGACGCATAACAGAAATTCCTTTTACTTGGACTGTAGCGAGGAATCTCTGACAACCGTACAAACACTCTTGATGTTATGAGGACCACACGAATCTTTGTCAATTTCAATGCCTTTCATCCTGAAAAGCACTAAAGCAATATTACGTTCCATCATAGACAATGTTAGTAGCACATGTGTCATTAAGTCCCTATGTATCAAACAGAATGTGCTTTTAATCAAATAAAAGTAGAACTCAGCACTAGCTGAGTCAAGTAATTCTAAACTATTTAGTACTCAGCATGGACTCAGCTTTTCCTACTCTAAGTCATAACTTAATTAATCATCTAGCAAGACTGAGTTATTCTCCCTTGAATGAACTCAAGTCATCTTTATTAATTAAGAGTCTACTTAGTACTCAATTAATTTCACTATCCTATACAGTTTGCTATATCCAAAACTACTCAGTACTGTGAAGTACTATTAACTTGGTTTCTACACTAAGTATGTGTGACTCCAATTTGGCATCATGATGATGCGAAGATGACATGTCTATTTTAATTTGTTTTAATATCATGAGTGTGTGCGTTCAAGTGTCTACATTAAGATTCATGGTTAGCATGACACATTTGTACAATGCATGATGAATCGAAAGCAGTAAACACGTAGCACAGAGCATGCAATATCCAACTTCCAATCATACAACTCCCACGCGTAGGGTTTTTTTGTTAGTCTCTACCTTAAGTTTGGTTCATCTTAGTACCGCGAGGATACTATGGAGCACACCTACAAGAAAATATAAGCATGATCATTTGTTAGGTAGCACCCTAAGAAAAATACGTACGACTTATCTATATGAGGTTTGCTGATGTAGAAGGTTCTTGTTGCACTAAAATACACTTTGAGCCTCTCCCCAAATAGGTTCTAACGAGGGAGGTAAATGCGATATGACAACAAGTGCTCCACCCACTCAAGTAATATCTTTTCTCAAGGAGGCAGATTAGTACAAGAGAAAGCTTTGCGGTAAAAGGCTACCTTAGACTTATGGGCTTATCCCCTCTATTGCAATGCATTATTAGGAATATGTCATAATTAAGAAAATATGTGATCAATAATTTTAGGCACTTATCCAAAATCTAAAACCTTTGAAAAAAATTTATGAAAAAATCCCCAATAGAGTTGCCACTATGTGTGAACGACACGGAGAGCGATGGGCCGAGAGTGCTCTATTAAAAAGCGCTGTCCACCAGGTTGTGTTTTGTGAAAATAAAACTATTAGGTTGGGGACCCGAAAGGTTTGAAAGAGAAGGTGAAAAATATTTTAGATTGGTCAAAACCCGAATCCATCGTCTCTTACTGTGGAGTCGCCACCTGGATTCGCCCTTCCAGGAATTAAAGTCTTGTGAGGCTTCACATCCGGGGGATGACCCACTAAGACATAGAGATTCGGGTTCGGGATAAGTTGCTTACTTCTTATTGGATCACATTATATTACATTTACAAAAACCATATTTCTTAATTGTTGTGTGGAAATATGTTATTTTTATCCCAAAAATATTCAACCTCTGACTCTAAATTTGTTTTAGGTTCGAGAATATCTGAGCATGTTTAGAACAAAGATAAAACAAAATTGATTTGAAGATAATTAAATTTAGAATCCAAATTTGCTTTGGATACGAATATAATCCAAGTATTTCTTAAAAGAAAGATGAAAAAAATCAGAAATATTTGTTAAGAAAAATATTTTTTCTTTCAATAAAAAATCATTCTTCTTTGTCGATAACAGAAAATATTTTTTTTATAAAATTTTTCCGGGTCGTTTCCTCAAAAAAATAATTTTTTTGGTTCAATTTTCAATCCCATTTCCAAGGAAAGAATTTTTTTAAAAATTTTTCCTCCTTTTCCTACAAAAAATTCCCCCTATTTATAAGGGGAAATTCACCCCTTCAATTATGAATTTGGCCCATATTGTGGTACTATTCAAGTACAATTATGCATTTGAACCATATTGTGGTACTATTCAAGTACCATTATGCATTTGGCCCATATCGTGGTTACTATTATGCACTTGGACCATATCGTGGCACTATTCAAGTACCATTATACATTTGGAACATATTGTGGTACTATTCAAGTACTATTTTTTTATTTCCAGTTTAAATTTATTTCTTTCCTTTTTCATTTCTTTTATTCTTTTTCTTTTTATTATATATATATATATATATATATATATATATATATATGTGTGTGTGTGTGTGTGTGTGTGTGT
>CATIWQ010291296.1:0-16245 GCA_949673415.1 Euphorbia schlechtendalii
CTTCACTTCAGAAATCCAAAAATCCTTTTTCTTTAGACAACATATTTGTTCCAAACCTTGAAAATCAATCAATCCTTTTCTTATCTTCAAAATGGTACACCCTAACAAATCTAATCTCATTCCTCCTTCAAATCTGCAAGAGTGTTATGAAGCGCCTTTTCCTATTTACTCTTGAGAGGGAGGTGATCACCTTGAATCCATCAAAGATGTAGAATTCACGAGTTCCTATGTCATTCATAGGAATAGTTTCATTCATTTAGGAATCTATGATAGGGTAATGTATTACCTTAGGATTCTAAATCTCGTAATCTATTCCAATATGATTATTGGAAACAGTGTAGATAATTGTAAGGAAATGCTGATATCGTTAGTATGGAAGAATGCTAAGATGGATTGTTTGGAATTTCATCACCAAGGAAAGAAACATAAATTGTCGAGGAAAGCACTAGAGAAGAATTTGGGCTTCCCTAAAGATTGTTACTACAAAATGCTTCCTGGTTGGGATCCATTACCAACTTGGAATCGCCTTACTGGACAAATTAAATACAAACAGGAGTCTGCTTATAGCCGGTGGATTCGTGACCCCTGTTCGCTCGCATAACACTTCTATCTAAGTAGTGCACTGTTTGGCAAGACTAGTTACGACACTGTCATTCCCAAAGAATTGTTTATCTTGGAAGCAGTTTGGAATGGCATACCTGTCGACGTATTAGGAATTATGATGGAGACTATTATGTCTGCTGCAATGAATCCTTGTAAGATAACGTATGGGTGTCGAACTATGGCAAATTTGTTAGGACAAGTTGTGAGAATGCCTTGTGCTGCGAAAGTCTTTACTGATGAAGATGAAATTCCTGAATTAACTACGGAAGTTTTCTTCGAGTACGGATTTCTAACTAAGTGCATTGGAGAAAATGGGATAACCTATGATTAGAAATCATGGGATGAGCGAGTAGAATCTGATAAAAAGTGAGAAAGAGAGATCACTAGGGAAGAAGGGAATATTTTAACCAATCTTAGGAGGAAGTTGAATGAATTAATGGAAGAACAAGTCTTTATTCATTACAAGATTGATGACATCCACACTCTGATGTTTGATGTTGAAAGAGATTTGCGAGAGTCGTGTTATGAGATTGATCAAATGATTAAATCGCTAGCTCTTAAATAAATTGTTTTCTTTTCATTTAAGTTTAGAACCTTGTATAGTCTTTTCTTTTGTTTGTTGTTTGTTTAGTGTTTGTTTGTTTGCTTGTGTATTCATTACTTGTTTGTAACTGTTTGTTAAATATGAAATTAAAATTTGAACAACAAGACGTTGATGTTTAATTGCTATCATCACCATGATCATTCAAGGTATGAAATAGTAAATATTTATCTTTTGTATTTAACAATGTTTTTTTTAAGTTCTTATAAGTACAAAGTCTAAAAATTGAAGAATTTGAAGAATTAAAGAAGATCGCGACTGTGACATACATCTCGCACTCATGATATCAAGTTTCAAAACCTACTATTTCTATGATTAAGAAAGTCACAATCGCGACAAGCCTTCGTGATCCCGACACGGGTAAAATATAACCATTACAGATCACGATTCAGCACGTGATAGATTTCCGTAACTTCCATTAACAGCTAGTTTTGAGAAATAACAGCTATATTGACTCTTGTGGACAATTAGAGACCTCTTAGAACTCTATAACTAGGTCTAAGTTGAACCCTAGCCACCACAACCTTCAAAAAGCTTACAAAAATTATGAAATTTCTTCATCTTCACTCTTCAACATTCAACCTTTTTTCTTTATACCTTTCCATTTCAATACAATCAAGATGCCTTTGAAGAAATATGCAAATAGGAGAGAAAGCCAAACATACCAAGAGGAGTATGGTTGTCCATTCCCTTTAAGGACAAGGGAAGAGGGCAAGCGCTACCAAAAGCTTAGCAAATTGGATATCACGGGGATGATATTCCTCGATATGGTCTTCTTGGAAACATTAAATCTCAGTAGAGAGATGGAGGCTTATCTTTCCGCTCTTAGACTCAGAAAGTTTGTAGATATGATATTTCCAAAAAATCGAGATTAGATTCTCGAATGTCTAGTGACATTCGACAATGAAGATGTAAGGAAAAGGGTGATAAAATTCCGGAATCAAGGTAATCAATATACTATAATGAGGGATTTGATGCATACTTGGTTTAGGTTTGAAGTTGAAAAATCATCAACCATGACGGATTATTTTTAACCAAATTGAGTTTGGGCAGATTTAATGGGTAAGAGAGCTTTCGACCCCAAATTCTCCAAATACACTAATTAAGGATGATTGTATTCTTCTTCTCCACAAATACCTTTCCACTTCGGTATTTTGCCAAGTAGAGAATACCAAAGTTCAAAAGAAATATTTGTTTGTTCTTTCTTGCGCTTTGATGAAACAAAAAGCAAAATTCATGGATATCATATGGGACATGATGAAGAAGAATTCAAGTATGAGAAACAAGATTGGGGCAGTCAAAATTATCACCGCTATCATCTTGGGTGCAAGAAGCGAACTCCCCTATGTCCAACAACCGAGTGAGTATTTTCTCTATATGGATGGGACTTACTTAAAGAATATTGGACTTCTTCAAGAGAGCGATGGCGTATATTCTTTCTACTCCTACTCCAATCACCCCAAGAAGCTAATCTCAACTCAAGAAGATTCTTCTGTTGGATCATCTAATCCAACCGCTAGACATCATCATGGAAAAGCTTCAATGATTGAAGAAGAAGATGAAGAAGAAGAAGAAGAAAAAGCCCTAGAAGATTGGAAGGCGAGCATGCAACAAAAATTAGAGAATTGCCAAGCGAAACTTGGAGTAATGAAGAAGGACATGAAGATTCTAAAGAAAAGTAATAAATCGATGCTTCGAAAATAACTTTCTTTCTTTATAAAACAAAACTATCAATTAACTCCTAGTCCCCCGGATTCTCCTTCTCAATGAAACAGGTTTTCTCTTTTCTTTGTTTCTCTTTTTCAAATTTTTAGACTAGTTCAGTATTTTTCATTTTTATGTTTTTCTTTAAGTTAAAGTCTTCCACAATGAGGACATTGTGTTCTTTAGTGTGGGGGGACATTTGTAAAACAATCTCGAAAATAAAAAAAAATTAATAAAATGAAAAAATTGAAGAATTTGAAAATTTTCCTTGATTTTGTGTTATTTATACATTATCCATACCTATACTATACTAACATATGTTCCAAGGTTATTGTGAGTGTTAGGTATTTCAAGTTTGATGTTAGTGCATATTTCGAACTAAATGTTTTGAGTATGACCACACGTTGAGAGTGTGAGTGTTTTCGCACAACATTTCGCATTTGGTAAGGATGAGTTGTGAGTAACCTTCAAAAGTAACATTCCAAGTAAGTTTCAATATATATTTCAATGCAACATGAATTATTATAAGTTATATAGTTTTAGTTTAATGCTACTGATAAGTTAAGTGGAGTAATATCTAGTAGTGTTCTTACTATGAGTTTTATATGCTATTCTCGAATAATTCCTATAAGTATTGAGTGTGTTTAAAGTATTGGGAAACTATAGCCATAATACTTTGAAAGTAATCAATAAAGGATGAGGGTATTAAGAGAGAAAAAATCAAAAGAAAGAGAGGATAACCAATGAGTTATGCAAAAGATGAGGAATGGTACGGAGCAAAAACTGCAACCATTCAATGAGTGAAAAAAGAAAAAGTAGCACAGCACGAAAAATGGGTGCAAAGTACAAAGTACTTCAAAAAACATATGCCTAAAAGAAAAAAATGATAGAAAGTGGTATGCAGCATAAAATGCAACCACTAAAAAAATGGGAGAGTGGTATGGAGCATAAAATGCAACCACTAAGAGTGTTTTTAGCATCCTAGGTTACCTAAAAATGACTTGAGATCAAACTTTCCAAAGTGTGCTCCTTTTATCCTTTATACTCTATACTATACTTGAGAGAAGGTAATATTTGAGTAAGCATATAACACTTATATGAAGATGCGATTCGGTTGACCCTCCATTAAGAGTAAAATTATGCAACTAGACTATATAAATTGCACATTACTAATTTGTGGGAAATTTCGAACCTTTACTTGAATCTTATGCAACGTGGAAATGTGATACTCACTATAATAGTCTTTTACCAAATGAGGTACGAACTTTAATACTTATTTATACACTTCTGTTGTTTTTACTTTGAGGACAAGGCAAAAGTTAAGTGTGGGGGTGTGATAAGTGTATAATTACACTTATTATCATGACATTTTCAAACATAAAACTATATGGTTTTGTTTCATTTTATACTTCATATAAAAGATTTCACGTGGTATGTAGTTGTTTTTTATGCAAATGCAAAAACTAGATAAATCTTGGAAGTAAAATTATTAAAGTTAGAAATCTATACAAAAAGAGTGAAAAAGGTGCAAAAAGATGTGTGGAACTTAAGGAATTG
Source organism: Euphorbia schlechtendalii (assembly GCA_949673415.1). Lineage (NCBI taxonomy): Eukaryota > Viridiplantae > Streptophyta > Magnoliopsida > Malpighiales > Euphorbiaceae > Euphorbia > Euphorbia schlechtendalii. The sequence goes on from CATIWQ010291296.1 coordinate 4,466, forward strand.
GCAAAGAATCGAAGATGTCAAAGATAGATAGAAATTTAAAAGAGGAATCATGTGAAAAATGCATGTCACGATCGTGACACATATATCGCGGTTGCAACTTGTTAACCTTCACAATAGAAAGTTGCCAACCAAGTATGGTCACAACATACATTCGTGGTCGCGAGCTTGAAGGTTTTTGGTCAACTCTTCTCTTCTTTCAACCGCCGGATAAGAACGATCAACCGCCATCAACTACCAACAGAAAAGAGACCTTTTGGAAGTCAACCAATCATGAAAAGGTGCCTTTCCATTGTGGATGAGGATAAAATTTTGCATCCAATCATATTGAAGTGATGTAACTCTTTGCCAATGAACACGAATCTTCGTTTAGATAGACGTAACCCTTCACACTCTATAAATAGGGTTCAAAACAAAACAATTTCGTGGTGAATGGTTATGGCATGATTAGAAGGCATTGAATGATAGTGTGTGTGTGTGTGTATAGATAGAGAGTTTAAAATCTAGATTTTGCTACATTCAAAGTCTTAGCGAGAAAAATGTATAAGTGATTTTATTCCTATTTCGATCACTATATTTCTACAAAAATTCGAGCGTTTGTTGTATGAGTGTAATTGCAAAGAACTTATCAATAAAAAATTTCATTCTTCAACATTCTTTTATTTAAGATTCACAAAGAATAGCATCCTAGTGGAGGTTCTGTACGAGTTGAGACCGGATTCAAAGTAAACGTAGGAATTGTGGGAATTGACAACTCGCATTAAAGAGTGGATACGGTTTGATAAACTTTAGCTTTGACTTGCATACCTTACAACTTTACTTTGTTTCCTACTTATACTTTCTATTTCGAAGTTTATGATATGTCTATGTGTCATAACGAGTAACTCATTTTGCGTTATTTATATTAATCAAGTTATATGCTTTCAAGTTAACTTTAAGAGTGATTTCGGGGTTAACAAGATTGTGTATAATCACTGGATATTTTATTATAATGCTGTTTAGTGAGCCAACATTTTTGGAGTGGTAACTTGCTATATATAGCTATGTGAGAGTGACCCGTACTAAGCATAGTAATATAGTTATCCAAGTTCTTATAAGTGTCATAATTCGTTTACCCTAGATTTAGAAAAGTCATCTCATGTGTTGCTCTGCAGTGAATTATTAAATATTAGGGCGTCTAGAACCTTATTTGTTGAAGTTATCTAGTGTATGAAACATTCTTGATGATTTTGCATGTTTTTCTCTACTAAACTTGTTCGTTGGAATATCTCTATATTTTACATCTTCTCTAGTCTGTTCATACATCTATCCATTCATCCGTCTATCATCCAAACCCCTCCAATATAAATTTCATATTTTTATTTACCCCGTTACTCTAATTGGTCTTTAGAACCGAATTCCTTCCCAGTAGGATTGATATCTTTTAAAACTACATCGAAATTGTATACTTGCAGTGGTCACCATTTTTCTATTTGATAAGCGGTATTGACAACACCTGTTCGTATTTTGAACTTTTATCTAATCGGTAGAAAGGTGGGGAACAAGGTTTTTGGCCTCGTTATCGAATATAAGCCCTCAAAATAAATAGAATCAAAACCTTGCGATTAATGACAAAGATAACTCCAATCCCAACACCTCTTCTATTGACAACTCCATCAAAGTACATACTCAATGCGAGCTTAGCTTCTTCAACCATAATTAACTACTCATCAAGGAATTCTAAATTCTCCACATAATCATATTCCAATTATTATCCAGCGAAGAGCTCAGCCACTACTCATCCCTTTATTACATTTCTAGTGATGTAATCGATGTTAAATTCTGATAGAAGCAACAACCATCATGATAATTTTCTAGCCTAAGTGTCGGACTCTCAAAGATACTTCATAGGATTGATATTTGCAACTGCTTGGATTCAGTGTGACTGGAAATAATGTCTCGATTTCTAGGTAAGCCAAACCATTGCAGCACATATCTTTTTAACTATGGTTTATTGAAACTCGTATTCCAACAACTTCTTACTAAGGTAGTATATCATGTGTTCTTTGTTATCATCTTGCTCTTGTATTAGCATTGTTCCCACTAAGGTTTCTTCAATTGCCAAGTAGAGAATTAAAGTTTTTCCTAGGCTTAAGGACTAACAGGTTAACATAGTAAGCCTTGATCCTATCGAAGGAAATCTAGCACTAACCATTCCATTCGATCGACCGTTGCTTCTTTAATAACTTAAAGATAAGGCTCACAAACTATTATAAGGTGAGAAATGATCATACTAACATATTATAATGATCCAGAGAATGGCCTAACCTCTTTTTCCAACTTTCATGCAGGCATATCACGAATGGCCTTGATTTTATTAGGATCCATTTCAATTTCTCTTTGACTGACAATGTGTTCCAACAATTTACCAAAAGTCACTCTAAATATGCACTTCTTTGGGTTTAACCTCAAGTTGTACTTCTTGTAATTAGTAAAGAATTTGACCAAGATAGATAAATGTTCTTCTCAAGTCATAAACTTGACTAACATGTCATCAATGTATACTTCAATTTCTTTGTGAATCATGTCATGTAGCAAAGCTGTCACATCCCTTTGATACGTAAAACCTGCATTCTTTAGCCCAAATGGCATGGCTCGTTAGCTACACACACCCCATTTGGTAATGAAAGTAGTTTTTACCTTGTCCATAATACTCATAAAAATTTGATTGTAACCTAAGAATCCATCTATAAATGAGTACATTTCTGCCCTAGTTGCATTATCGACTAAAACATCAATATGTGGTAGGGGGAAGTCATCTTTTAGTGATGCTTTGTTGAAATCTCAGTAATTCATATAAACACAAACTTTCCCATGTTTCTTAGCCACATAAAGCATGTTAGCAACCCATGTTAGATACTCGAACACTTCTTGAAATTTAGCTTTGATTTGCTTGAAAATTTCTACCTTGACCTTCTCATCCTACTTGAGTCTCAAACGATGAAGTTTCAGTTTAACAGGCTTAAATTTTGGATCGATTGAAGTGCGATGCTTAACTATTTCACGGTCAACACCAGACATGTGTTTGTAGAACTAAGAAAATGCTACCATATGCTTTTTTAGTATTTTTATTATGTCACGTATTAATGTAAGAGACAAGTCATTTGAATATATACAAGTTTAGGATCATCAATTGTTGTCAAGTTAATTTTATTCACAATTATCATGTATGATAAGTACTTCATGTGGATACTCAAATGAATGCAATGTTCAATTAGACAAGACGTCAATCAAATAAGAAAACTGATTATTCTTTATTATAGGATTAGCCTCATAGGGCTGACATTATTTGAGAGAGAAAAAAATAAAGGAATGAAAATAAGGTTATCTAGATCTTACCTTCCTCCTTCTGATCGGTCATTTCCTCATCTTAAATGAGTGACATTACTTGTTCTTTCACCTCTTTCTCTTGAGCAACACTATCCCTCTCGAGTTGAATCGGCCCCATAAATCCAAACATCATTACAATTCAAGTAGAACACAAAGATGAAGTGAAAGATGAAATCTTCCTTTAACTCAGCCCAAAACATCCTTTACACATTATGCAACTTTTGGTACCAATTTACGGTTCTACCCATGAGCATCGATGAGAATAAAGCATGCCAAAAGGCAGGATGCATGTTGAATGTCACCATTATATACAAGAACTTATTCAAATGTTCATTCAAGTGAGTGCTCCCATCATAGTACAAATCTCTAGGCATTTGAAAGTTGGCGGCATGTGGATAATTTCTCTTGTACCTCATGGCTCGTTAATTTACAATGTAGAACCTCTCTCTTAAATCCCTAATTCTTCCATCCTCCACCAAATGATCTTCTTCCTTTTTGAGGTTATGGGTGTTAGCACACAAAATCATATTATGGTCTTTCTTTGCCCTTGGGCAGCTGCTTTCTCCTACAAAAAAGATCCTCCTTTGAGGCTTCGCTATCTCACATTTCTAGGTGGTTGGAAGGTTCCCATTCTCGGAGTAGGTTTGATGATTACAACTTCTTTGATGAGGCTCTCAATAGAATTTAGAATAATCTTACAATCATTGGTTTGGTGCTCATCAAATATGTAGAAAGCGTAGAAATTGTTAGCATGTTTAGGGCATTGAGCCATGTAGGATGTAGAACTGCTCACTAGGCCAAGGTCCTTCAATTTGCGATGTTAGATAGCTAATGTATCATTCCACGGGGAATTGCCATGGGGACCCCTTTGATGATCTTGCTTCACTCACCTTTCTATTCTCTTTTTATCATTTGAGGAACTCTTCAAGTTTGATTGTAGTTATGTATAGATCATCAAAGTGTTAGAATCTTCCCATCACTAATTCTCTCTTGAAGCTAGGATGCGCCCCATCTATCAAGAGTGATACCAAGTCTTCAAAGTCAAGCTTTAGCTTTAGGGGTTAAATGGATTCCAATCCATCTTCGAAAGTCTTCATTGAAGCATTCGCCTTCCCCTTGTCAACATTGGGGTAAATCTTTGAGCGAAGTTTTAGGTTCTCGTTGCAAGAAAATTGAATCTTGAAAGCTTTAGAGAGTTGAGGTTAGATTTGTTTTAACTCTTCTAGCAGATCTCCATACCACACAAGTGAAGAGCCACTCAATGAAATTGAGAACATCTTAGCCAAGTGTTCGTTAGGGATACCATTTATCTTCTTGAGTGTAGTGAAGTTAGAAAAATGGTTGGATGGCAGCATCTTCTTATCATACACGGGAAAGCAAGGAATGAAGAATTCTAGAGGAACCAAGCCTTCTTCTCCCCCAGTAACAAACTGGACATTCTCATCTTGAACAACCACTTCTTTGCCAACCTCTCCAGCCTTAGTGATGATAATCTCAACTGCAGCTGACAACTAAGCACTAATAACATCCTTTATACAAATTAGGATGAGATCTTGAATAGCATCCCTAAATGCCTCAAAACTCATTGAAGGTTGCGAGTATGTCTTTGCTGGAGAAGTTTGATTGAGTCATTTCGGGAGATCGGATTAGGTGATTGTTGTTTCTTTCCCAAACTGAGAGAAAAGTGGGTTTAAATTAGTCTACTTATGGGTTTGTGCACCTGTGTATGAGGTATGAGATGTGATGATGTGTATACATAATTTAAATTATTATATGCAACATGGTTACAAAACAAAGGGTTAGTGTGTAGATAGTGATGCTTAAGACTCAAACAAGACTCATGTTTGTGGTGTTCAAAATAACAAATACATTAGCAAATATTTCATAAGACAGGTTGTATACAAGGTAATACGTAACATACGCATACAACAATAGGTAAGAAATACACATGGCATTAACATAATGTAAAGATAACCTGGTTGTGATGTTGGCATAACATTTACATGGTGTAGATGTGGCAAATGATAAAACATAACCTAGACATAATGATGATATAGCCTTCATATGGTATAGATATAGCACATGCATGGTATAAATATGGTGTAAACGTAAAATGGGCATAGCATATGCGCAATAATACTTGGTAAAACAAAGCACAAGAGAGGTATGGTATATACATGATAAAGATGTGAAATGACATGCACATGGTATAAATGTAGCATGTATGTAACCTAGATATGGAAAATATATGTTATATACATGGTATAAGCATGGTAAACTTAGCATTAGTGTGGCATAAACGTGGCTTATTCATAATCTATACATGGTATGAACATAATTTATAAATGGCATATAAAAACATAAGCATGTGAAATATACACGGTATAGGAATGTGAAATGTGTATGATGTTAGCATAAGCATTGTATAGGTGAGGAAAAATTATAACCTAAACTATACATGGTATGCCACAATATTCACACTGTTTAAGCATGGTATAATGTAAATGCAACTTAAACATGGTATAGGCAAATGTATGAATATGAAATGAACATGGCATATGCATGGTAAAACATGGCAAAGCATAGCATATATAAGGCACGAGAGAAGCATAGTATATACATGGTATAAGTAGGGTAAAATCATGGCATAAACGAGATGAAGCATATATATGGTATGGATGTAGGGCATGTATAATCTAGACAAAGTATAAGTGTAAGCATGTCATGGTGTTTTCATGACATAGGCATGGTAAAGATAAATTAGATATAAGCATGCATAACTTATACATGGTATAGGTGAGATAACCTAGGCGTATACATGGTAAACTTAAGATAAAGGCATGGTATTCATATGGTAAAAAATGTGGCATGGTATATTATGGTATGTGCATGGTATAGTCAAAGCAATGACATGGCATAGCCTAATATAATCATAAAATATACATGGTATAATATGAAATATACATGGTATGGTTAGAGAAATGACATGACATGGCCTAAACTAACCATGGTATAACATGAAGTATACATGGTATGGTCGGGATTGGAACATTCCATGAGTAATTTGAGAGATATACAAAATTTATGAATAAATGAAACTTAATGTGTGTGCTTGTGTCTATACGAAATTTCATGGTTAACATACGTGACTCGGACTATATAGCTCATATAATAAGTTATGAAAGGAGCACGTATCATGTAACATGGCAACACATATCATGTATCATCGCATCATTTAACATGGCAATATGTTGTATACAGTTTATATCACAACATTGGAAACAAGGGTGTTCTTCTAACCATATCCCTCCAATTCTCCTTATTACTTTGAAGCTTCGATTAGGTAAAGCTTCTAGAACTAGGCTTGGCTTTAAAAACTTTAATACCCATAAGGAAATACAAAGTGCAATGTAAACTATAATTTTTCATGAGTTGGGTAATCCGAGGGGGAAACAAGTACTATGGCTTACTACATACAAGTTGAAAGTCAATTTGTTGATGTCAAAAGTTCTCATAACGCTATAGTATACCCCAAACCCCATGAAGAGCATTGGGTGTACACTTGGCTATGAGTGGCCTACCCACTAAGTATCCCTGAATCTCGTGAAAAAAATTGGACAATACTTCATAGAATAGACCATCTAAAATAATGTATCATTTCGTAAATGCAAATATGTTAAATAAAGAATATTGGACAAAATTAACTTAAATAATTTTTTTGTGCTTCTTTTTGGAAATTAAGATTAATACAATCCCCAAAAGAGTCGTCATTGTGAGTAGACGATGTTTTTATGATCAGCTTAAGTAGATCAGGTCAATTCGTTATTCGGCATATTTTTCGCAGTTTGGGACTTTTCGCTACTTTTCAAGACATACCAATGATTTCTTTCATTAAAATTTATTCCAAACAAGGGACAAGATACTTCAAAAATAATATAAAAGATTTAAGAACCTAAATTCCTAAATTAAAATACATAGTTGCCACCTGGATCAGCTCTTCCACGAAGATTACGGTATAGCATCTTTCCAAGTACAATTCTATAGCTTAACTTAGAGATTCAAGTTCAAACGAAGTTACTTATTTCATTGTTTAAGTTAATTTTTCATTATAAATATAAACTATACCAATATTTTCCATTCAACATATTCATATTACGTATGATACATTAAAAAGAATGAAGATGAGAAAAAGATGTTATTTTAAGCTTCATCTTAGCTAAACTAACACAACATCATGTCATAAAATAATTATTTACATGTAACTAATCACCTAAGATTTCATACAAGGTACTTACAGTGGTTTAGAACCAAAATCGGTTCAAGCAAAGCTGCAAAACAAAGGTTAAACGATAAAAAATATTGAAAAATGAATATTCTCCCTGTGATTGTGGTACGACCATATCGATCACAATACTGTGATCATGATCATGGTACCGGTTTTGAATCCCCTTCTACCCAATCATGGATAAAATATTCTCAAAAATGCTTTTTAGATGCAATTTACGGGTTTGGTTTGTTTCGCTCAATTTTAGGGCCAAGTTTACACTTTCAAACATGTATAAACATATATATTAAGAATTTGAGGTTTGGGAACTTACCTAAGAGCGATACACAATCCCATTTTAGGCTTTCACTTAAAGATTCTAACACTTCTCAAAATACCCAAATAAAAAATAACAAGATAACTATATTAAGATGCAAAGTCTCAGATTTGTTATAGCTTTTTGTTTAAATACCACCTTTTGAGAGATTCAAAGTCAAGAACCTAGATTAAGCCTTCGAATGAGTTTCAGGTTGGTGTTTGGGAATTGGGAATTGTTATTGGCCGAATGATGGATCAAAATTGAACAAGTAAACAAATTAAATGATTCCTCTCTTTATTCAAAACTTTTCTCGAATTCGGGTAATAGGTTAAGATTTATTTCTTGTGAAAGTAGATGAATTTTGCGTGAAAAATTTGGGTTTAGAACACAGATTCTTGGCTCTTATTTATAGGAAAAAAAGTGGGTTTGTTCATGTAAAAAAATCAATTCATGGAAGAAGAAGGAAATTAATTGATTTTTTTCTTTCGAAACAGGCAAACTGGGTACCAGTTTTGAGGTCCTGGTATCAATTTTGGATGGTTCAATTTTGAAAAAAATGGGCAAAGTTGGTTTGTCCATTCAGGAAAATGGGTCTACCCGGTATTGGGTTCACTATCGAGCTACCGGGTTCACGGTTGTGGTACCGTGAACGTTTGATCATGGTCCTCCATCAAACCCATTTCTATCGATTTTTCATGTCTTTTGGCGATTTTTGGTAGGATTTGAAGGCAAATTCTGATAGTTTACTTTGAACCTAAAATATTCAGATAAATAAAGTATAAAAATAAATATTTCATCATCGACTTTTGGTGTTGCAAAAAACTGTGCTCTTACTCTGCTAGAACTTTCCTCTTTTATATGCTTGACATATTCTCGTTAATCTTGGACTATTGTTGATTTTTTTTCCGTTATTACTTTGAAATCTAATCGTAATCACTAAAGGAGTTTAAGGATAAGTTAATGCATTATCAGGTCGATTAGAATCTATTTACACTTTCTTTAGTGGTTACGATATGACCTTAATACAGATTAGTTAACAAAACGGTCCCCATAGTGCTTGTTGTCTACTGTAGGGGAGAAAAAGGAGCTTTATCTCCTTACCGTTAACATCAGCTTGTCCTCTTTGGGTATGATACCTTTTTTGCACCCTGAAATTAAATTCAAAGGCATGGCAAAGTTGACTCACATGATGTCTTAGGACTGTTGATCAAAAAAATTAAAATAAATATCCCATATTTAAATTTATCCTTGAGACCTTGTAAATTCAAATAATACTATCCTCCGAGACAATCTTTTAGCCTCTGAGGAATTTTCACACTAATGCAGATTATGGTATTTGTATCTTCTGAAGTTAAGTTTCTTATTCAAGGCTAGTTTCTAACGTAGTTTAAAACTTAGTAATTTTTTGACTTGCTTCTGATGCAGTTTACTACTACCAAGGATAATTCTTGTAGTAAGTATTAAAACATCTTTTGAGCATCTTCTAATATCCAAATCCAACACTCCCTTGAAGTATGAAAAGATTAAGCTTAATTTCTTCAATGGCAATGAGATTATCAATTAATCTATTTGTTATATCTTATGTATCTTCATAATTGATCTTGACAAGCTTTTACAAGAAATTTGAAGTAGCTAGCTATTATGAAGTCGTTAGAGACATCTTGCAACCATTGTGAGATGTGGCTTGGATCATCAATGTCTTCTAGCTGTATATTTCTTCATTTGGAGAGTCTTCAAATGGTGGTTAATTGTTATTAATCATTTGATGTTTGATTATGAGTCCAAAGCTTGATTTTGTGAATCCCCAAAGGTTGATAATCACCATTTGTTGAATAAAATTTGATTTGGTTGGAAATCAGTAGTTGTTGAGAACTTTGCTAAAACTGGTAACAGATTGACTTTACTTGTTCAGTATTGCTTTGCTATTTATGATAATTTGTCAGTAACTTGTCAAAATCAGTAGCGTTGAGTATTGTGTTGGATCATTTTTCAGATTCCAACGACTTTTTTTTCAACCTCCAAGATCTAAAAAAAATTCTAAGAAATAAATATTTACAAATATATATAAAATTGGCAATATACTTTTTGCATCCCAATTCAAGTTAACTCAAAATAGTTTTGTTATATTTTGGCAACTGAGTTGAAATGAATATTCAAATGATTAAACATTAAATATGTGATATTAAATACATAATGCTCAAGCAAGTAAATATGTGTTATGCAAATAATTTCGGCTAAAATATATATGTAATACTAGAAAATAAACTTATCATTTGATATGTATGTCACAAAATTGATTATGTGTTTTTATTCCTTAAAATGATTGGTTTGCCATCTTCGAAGCACTAAGGATAAATTTTATCCCAAAAATTGAGATCCTAACACTTATCACACGATTTATCAGAGAATAGACATGTTTCCACGATTTCAGAAAGAACAAAAAAAACAACGGATTGAGGTTGATTCAAGAGATTTAATATAGATACAATTTTTATTGATGGAAAACCCGAGAGAGGAATGAGAGAATTTTGTGTACGAAAATATTAAATTCATCAAATGAACATTACCAAAATACGTTCCGGGTTAAAGATTAATGTATTTATAGATGGATTGAAGCGACGGTTACGTCGATCTTATCCATAATGGAAAAATATTCTCGGTAGATCCTCGGAACTTTATAAATTCCTACGATTACTCGTTTATTGCAGTTGACTAATAGTATTAAATCATTTGACATAATTAATCCACTTATTCACCAAATGATTTTTTTTTCAACAAAATGTCAAAGATCAGAAATTCCTGATTAAGTAAACTGTATACGTGTTTCTAATATTTCAAATTCTACATTGATCCCACATTTGGAATAACAAAATTTGAATTTATTGTTTGAACAATAAAAAAAAGTAGGTTTAGATATGATAAGATACAAAATGGAAAAGTACAAGATAGAGTGGCTTTTGTTTCTATTTTCTCCCATTCCCGACGTCAATTATTGGATCAGGCCCCATACCATTCACTGGTCCACATCTATATATATGTATATTTGTTTTTTCATTTTACTATTATTCTATTCTTATTTTTAAGTTGATCTTATTAATTTTATAAATTAGTACAATGTTTCTTATGCATGATTTTAGGTGATTTTTCTTCAAATTAAGAACTTAAGACATAAAAATGCTTTTAATTTCATTGGAAATTTCGGGTCTTGGCATAGTATGGCCTAAGCCTCCGGTGCAACCGCCAATGGCTTGGAGAATTCAAATATTTTTTAATTTGTTTGTATTTATAATGTAAAGTTAATTTTATTTGAGTTTTTTCTCAATTTTAAGCTCTAATTTTCAGGCTAAAATATAATAGCATAACTTGAATTTTATTACTTATTGTTATTTACTTGTTTTTCAGTTGCATTTTCCTCGTAAATTTTGAATATAAATAATCAGAGTTTCAATTCTTGCTCAAATATATTTTTTATCATCACACAATAAAACTTTTATTAAAGGGACCAACTACTTTCTTCGTGTATTGTTTGCCCTATATTACCATTGTTTAAAAAGTGTCTATTATGATTTCACATCAATGCAATTTCATTCTTACTTTGTAACATTCAAGATGTTATGGAGAGATATTGGCATAAATTTTGGACTATAAATTTTATTAGGAATGCAAGTAAGGAATGTACCACTAGTGCAGAATAGGCTTTTGCGGACGGTTGTTTTTTACTTTTCCGAACGGTTCTGAACCGTCCGCACAAGCCGCGACGCCAATGATCAGAAGTAATGCGGACGGTTCAGAACCGTCCGGAAAAGTAGCATTCCGGACGGTTCTCTTAAG
>CATIWQ010291300.1:0-19224 GCA_949673415.1 Euphorbia schlechtendalii
AGCCAAATCTTCAAGTTCCACGCATCATTTTGCACCTTTTTCACTCTTTTTTCATAGAATTCCACTTTTGTTCATTTTACTCCCAAGATTTACCTAGTATCTGCATTTGCATAAAAAACAACTACATACCACGTGAAATCTTTTATATGAAGTGTAAAAATGACTAAAACTATAGTGTTTATTGTATAAAATTAATGTGATAATAAGTGTAATTATACACTTATCAGTTATCTCCAAAGTTGACATTTCCATAATTTTTGCATTCAAGAGAGATAAATGATCCTTCATCTCCTATCATATGTCTTGAGCATCCACTATCAATATACCAAAGTTGTTGACCTTCTATGAATCTAAGACTTACTTGCAAAAGAAAATGGTTAGAATCTTCAAACCTAGTTTTCCTTGGGTTTGGGTGCATTGTAAACTAAATCAGGCCAAGTATATATTATCATAGTATTTATTTTTTTGTTTACACACAATAGTTGTGTGATTCTTCTTTCCACAAAAATTGCAGTCAAGATTTACAGCCTTCTTTTGTTGAGCTTTTGGAGAGGGACATAAATCAAATGGCTCCTGGATTTGTTGCTTTTAAGGAAAAAGCTTTGTGTTGTTGGATAAATTCCTTTGGTTTTATCCTTTGACTATTTTCTCTTCTTTGAGGAATGTTGAATTCATAATGATAGTTGAATCTTTGAGGGATCTTTCGACTGATGTTAAGGCTTATTTTTAAAGCACAACCTTCCACTGATTTTCCTTCTGAATGGTGTTTGGCTTTTGGACTTGCTCTTTCCTTTGAGAGTTGACTGTGTCAAGTAAGGTTATTTTTCCTGACAGATGTCCTTCAATCATCATTACTCTTCTATTGAGTTCTACTGCACTGACTCCCACCAAAACCAGTTCCTTCATAAGCTTTTCTACTTCAACCTCTAGCTCACCTTGCCTTTTATAAAGGGCTTTTGATGTGTTATCTCTACCTTTATCATGAATGCAGAAGCCCTCAAAATCTTCTTCAAGGAGCTTCATGTGCTTCTTGTTTTTCTTTTCCATCTTGTAGATTTACATAAGTACTTGCATAATTTCATCAGGAATCTTAAAACTGGAGTTTACCTCATCATTTTGTAATGACTTGTCTTTGGATGGTTGATTTGACAAGGACATCCTTTCTGTGTTATCATTCCATGACTTAATGGTTAGAGCCATGTCATCTGCTTCCATGAAGCCTATTTGAGTAGTTTCATCTTCACTTATAGATGAATCAGGATAATCTTCATTCTCACTATCACTCCATGTGACCACCATTGCTTTCCTACCTTTAACCTTTCTCAATTTTGGATCGTTGGATTTGATGTGACCATCTTGATGGCATTCAAAGTAGGTGATGTTCTTGAGGTATTCTCCTTTGGGTTTGTCTTCAGAGGATATGAACTTAATCTTCATAAAGTCCTTTTGATATTTTAGCTTCTGAAGGAAGCTTCCCTTCTTCTAGAACTTTTGAGGGATTTTTTATTTCTTCTTCATGAATTTTTTGAATTTTCTTGCTAGCATTGCTATCTCTTCATCATCTGCTGAGGAACTGTCAGCCACAACTTCAGCTTTGAGGGTGGTGGATTTCTTGCCTTCATCTTTGGTTTTTTCCTTCTTCTAGAAGTTTTGTATTGATATTTCATGAGTTGTTAAGGATCTTATCAACTCATCATATTTGTAGGTAGAGAGGTCATGCTCATCTTCAATTGGTTGTCTTCTTTGCCTGCCAATTTTTTATCATACTTTTGAGAATCTTCTTTACTTGTTCTTTTGAGAACATTTTTTCTAGCCTTTTGAGCTCATTGATGATGTTGGTGAACTTGGAATTCATGCTGAATATGGATTCATTTTCTTCCATTTCGAATAGCTCATAGTAGCGAAGGTTTTGATTTATCTTTTATTCCTTTACTTTGTCAGTTCCTTCATATGTCACTTCCAGCTTCTTCCATATTTCCTTAGAACTCTCACAATCTAAAATTTTTTTATATTCTACTACATCTGAAGCATAATGAATAAATTTAATAGCAACTGCATTACTTTGAAGTTTCTTCATGTCAGCATCATTATATGCACTTTCAGGTTTAGGGGTTGAAATTCCTTCCTCTGTAATCGTGGGTATGTATGGTCCATTTACTATTGCAAGCCAGTCATACATATCTTGTGATTGGATAAAATTTTTCATTCTATTCTTGCAGAATGTATAGTTCTATCGAAAGAATAAAGAAGGTTTAGACATAGATAGTCCTTTTAGGAGAATCTGTGTGGTCAAGTTTCTAAGCAGATGTTTCATGCTATTATCACCCATAGTGATCTTTCACTGAAGATTGATTTAAATCTTTTGAATGAATTAAGCTTTGATACCAATTGTAGGACCCAGTGTTAGACATGATGTATGCCCTAAAGGCAATTAGGTTGATATGTCTTAATTAGTTATAATGTACAAACAGTTTCGATTATTATTTAGTTTATTATCATCATTTTAATTTATTTATGTATCTTGTTGATATCATATATGTATAGTATTATATATATATGCGCATTGATAAGATAAATTCCATGACTACTTCATAGCGTAAAAGTGTGTGGACATGGTGGAAGCTATGTGGTGTGAGAACTTCTCATACGTGTTACTATGAATAGTCTAAATATCCATAGTCATAGTTTCATTGAGAATAAACATCAATGGAATTAATAGACTAGCATTTGTAGGCTTACTCCTTCGATTAGATCCAAGTAGTCGATCTCACGAGATGAAGATGGTACCTTTAGTTAACACAAGAATGTATTCAAGTAATACATTAGAGACTGCTATAAGACAGATACTTGAAAATAACTCTATCCATGTGTTGGTATCATATCTTATTACAGTAGTAGTACCGGTATCCTCAGATCTGAGATACTAGTAACCTTATGTAGGAGTTGCTATACTTTGGGTCATACTTATTCATACCCTGACTATTAGGATGATAATTGTGATTATGGGTATAATAATGGTCACATGTTGGTAAATAGAGTAGTCAAGATAAGATCCATTGCTTCTAATATAGTGATATAATGTGAGATGTACATTAGGGCCCCATGTTGAAGTGACACACTCATAAACCTTTTATCAGAGTATAAGATTGATAGAACGGGTTTCTAGTCAATCTTGATACATTATTACGAGTGTGGTTCTTCATGAACAAGTCTAATTCCAAGATAGCTACGGCTATTACATGAGCTGACACTTAATTCGAGCTCAGTAAACTAGATGGTACTTAACTTGATGGAAGGAGTGTATTATATTGTCACAAGCATGTGATGTTCCAAGTTTCAGGGGATCATAAGCCTTTGCTAGAAAGCCCATTTTATTGTCTAGAGCTATCGGGTTCCATATAGATCTAAAACATTGAGCCTAAAGGTTCCCGGATGGGAAGCCAAATTTAGGTTAACCTCTAGTTGCTCTATACTTCGAGATCCTATGAGGTCACACACTTTGGGTCTTTACCGGACTAAGTAAAGAACCTATAGATTAGATCTATACCGAAAATATTTGTTTGTCGAAATTATTAGAAGAATTATTAATTAGTTGGAACAAATTAATATTTAAAAATGAATAAAGAGAAAATAAGGACAATTACACGGAGTAAAGCAAGGGAATTTTTCCTGTTGTGAGTGGGGCCAAACAAACATAGGATATTTGAAGTGGGGCATGCGGGGTAAGCGTGCACACGCTAGCAAGCTACAAGCCCGAAATTGCTACTCATGGTAATGCTTGCGTGGGCTTGCAGGAAGACCCGTAAGCCCATGCTTGTAGCACAAAGCAAGCCCACATGGAGGCAGCCACCGGTTAGCCGGCAGATCAAAGTGACCCACGCTGCTAACTCGCTTGTAGGATGGGAATATTCCCACGCCACATTTTGTTTTAGGGGGAGTTAAACACTCCCCCTTTCTATATAAATAGGCCTCCCCTTTCTGTCATCATTCCACACTTCCGCTCAGCTTTTTTCTCTGAGTTCGGCATCTCTTTCTTCGTATGTTGTGTGAGATCTTTTACCAGTTTCTCCAAACAATGAAGAATTCTTTAGAAGGCTCTTTCTATTTGAAGTGAGCCTTCTCAGTTTATATTTTTGGGTTGGTCTTCGAGTGGTTTAGCAGATGCTGTCTACTAATGGGTTCTACCTCAATGAGGTTTTGGTCGGTGAAGATCCGTGTGGATCAATCATAGAGGCTATCCTAGGTTGGAGGCTCGTGCTAATGAATTTTTGCCAAATCACTCTAAGGGAACACCGCATCCAAAAGGAAAGAGAAGCATGCATCAATTGGTAATGTTCTAAACTTAGATGCTAAGTTTCTTTTTTAAGTTTAATATACTTGTCAGCATCTATGGAACATTTTAACTTAGATTATATCAATTATGGCATGCTTAAGAGATCCTTTAGGTTAATTTTAAGTTTTGAAATTCCACCTTGCAACATTGCATGTTCAATTACTGTCTTGATTAACCAGCAGTGGTATCAGAGTCTGCCTTATGCTATGCATGATTGATTATAATATGTTAAAATGATTTTTTCTTTGAATTAATTAAATTATGCTATGCATGACTTAGGTTTAGTCATGAGACTAGATGGGGTTAATCTCTTAACCAAAATGGGTCAGTTGTCCATATCATTGGAGCTAATGCCAGATTAGAGACACATTTAAGGAGTCGTACAATTGGGTATGCACGTCTCGAGAAAGAGAACTCAAATAGATTAGTAATTGCATGAAATGTAAATAGATGGGTTCCAACCATGGTTATCTTGTTATGGCTTGACTTGTTATAGCGGGGGTTATGAAGAGTGGCTGTGGATGTTACCTACTTAGGAAATTTGGTTGAACCAAATTTCCCAAATTTAAATAGAAGGGGCTATTTGAATGTTGAGAAAATAATAGGAATTATGTATTTAATTAAAGACCTTACATTAAATGCATGTACATATATTAATGTCTAAAAAATTCTATCTTATATCTATGTTGAAAATGATCACTAACGAAAATACTTGCATTGACCTTTATCCTCTTATTAGCATAAATATGATGTTTATAACTTCAATGAGTGGTTTGAGACTATTAGAGGAGTTCTTCGGAACTACTACCTGGATTACGTTTTGACTAATCCAAGTCCCAAACATTTTATTAAGAATGCTTTTGCATGTGAAATGAATGATTATGAGGAGCACAAGGAAAATTGTGAGTTTGCTGCAAAACTCATGTTAGACCACATGCTCCCAAAGTACACACCCATGTACAAAGGGTTGGACCTTGCAACTATGATTCATCATCTCAAATCGGTGGAAAGTTTATAAGATGAATTGTTCCATAGTAGATTGCGGGGAGACACCTCTGCAGTAGAGTTGGTTATAAACATCTATGACAACTCGGAGAAATTGAGAGACTTAGGAGTTGAGTATAGTGAGCAGTCCTTGAGGGAAATTGTATTAAGGGTATTTCCCAATATTTATAATTCCTTCAAGAAGATGCTCAAGGAGTGTGTTCCCAACTATACCTTGACCTAACTTATGGACTTGCTCGAGATTTATGAGATTGAGTTTAGATATAAACTCAAAGAGCAAGCAAATGCTAAGGACCTTAAGTTGAAGAAACTCAAATGATTAAAAGTCAAGAGAAAGCTCATGAGGAAGTTAGAATTGAAGAAGAAAAATGTTTCTCTTATAAAAAGCTCATCGGATGATGATAGCTGTGGCTCGAACATCTAGAGGTATGTTCATACTAGAGAGTTTCTCTACAGTTCCCTATGAGTCTACTTGGGTATTGGATATTGGTTGTGGTACTCATATCTGTACTTCTAGGCAGGGAGTGCAGAATAGTAGGATGCTTACAAAGAGGGAAATGGACCTAAGAGTTAGCTATAGGGACATATAGCTTTCTTTTGCCTAGTGGCTAAGTGTTAGTTTTGAACCATTGCTATTATATTCCTACTATCACTAAGAATATTATTTTTGTTACATGTTTAGCAATAGAAGGATTTGAGATTTTATAATCTAATAATAATTATCAAATTCGACGCAGTAATGTTCTTTATGCTTGTGGAATATCTATGGATTGCATTTATGTTCTAGATACTAAAACTGAAATTCTAAATATGAACATTGTTAAGAAATTACGATTAGATAATGAGAAATCCTCATACTTATGGCATTGTTGTCTAGGCCATATAAATGAGACTTGTTTAACTAAGTTACACAAATGTGGTGACTTGGGCCTAATGGAATGGGAATCTTATGGTGCATGCGAACCTTGTTTAAAGGGGAAGATGACTAAGAACCTTTCAAAGGAAAGGGTCAACATGCCACTAGTACCTTGGAAATAATACATTCCGATATATGTGATCCATTGAGTGTTAAGACACACGAGGGTTTCATCTACCCCATAACCTTTATCGATGATTACTCATGATATGGTTATTTATACCTTATGAAGCACAAGTCTGAGAGTTGTGAGAAATTTAATGAGTTCAAAACCGAATTAGAGAAGCAGCTTGGGAAAAGTATCAAGAACCTTCGATCTGATCGAGGCAATGAATACTTAAGCTAAGAGATTCAGGATTATCTAAGGGATAATGGTATTTTATCCTAGTGGATACCTCCTTATACACCCCAACACAATGGAGTGTCAGAAAGGAGGAATGGAACCCTACTCGATATGGTTTGGTCCATGATAAGCCAAGTAGAACTCAACATATCCTTTTAGGGTTATGCACTTGAGAGAGCAGTTTATATTCTAAATAGAGTGCCCTCTAAATTAGTTGATCAAACTCCATATGAATTGTGGTATGATAAAAATCTAGCTCTTTATCACCTAAGAGTTGGGGGATGTCTTGCTTATGTAAAGAGGACGAGTTTAGATAAGCTGGGTGCTATGTCTGACAAGTGTTTGTTTGTAGATTACCCTAAGGAGACTAAGGTGTATACCTTCTATGATCCGAATGAACAAAAAGTCCTTGTTTCTAGAAATGCTCAATTCCATAAGAAGGAGCATATACTTGTGAGAGCAATCTTGAGTTGGGCACTTAGGAAGATCAAACAGACAATCAACTAATTATTCCTACACTTGTTACACAAGATAGTGTAAGCATGGAACAGCCTACTATAACACCAACATTGCGTAGCTCAGGCCAGGCTCCAATCGCTCCCGAGCAATACGGGTTTCTCATCACTGATGATAAACATCTCTTCCTTATGGAAGATGATGAGAACATGACTTACAAGGAGGCAATGGAAGGCTCAGAATCTAACAAATGGTTTGTAGCCATGAGTTCAGAGATGGTCTCCATGTACGAAAATCAAGTCTAAAGCTTGATTGATGCTCCAAGTGGGATTACGCCCATAGGATGCAAGTGTTTTTTCAAGAAGAAAACTGACATGGATGGTAACATAACTACCTATAAAGCAAGGTTGATTGCAAAAGGTTATAGTTAAAAGAAGGTATTGACTATGATGAAACCTTTTCACTAGTGGCCATGCTGAAGTCTATCAGGATACTCCTTGCTATCGCTGCTCATTACGATTATGAGATTTGGCATATGGATGTGAAAACAACATTCCTTAATGGGAATCAGGATAGGGATGTGTATATGGCACAACCCGAGGTTTTCACATCCAAGTATGGCTCGAAGGTATACAAGTTGCAAAAGTCCATTTATGGACTTAAGCAAGAATCAAGGAGTTGTAGTTTTTTCCTCTAAAGCTTCTTTTAAGTAATTAACTAACTTGTATTTTTTACTCAAAGACCCTTCTCGATTTAGATGGAGAATATGCTTTTGCAAATTTGATTGACTTTAAGTGAGTAATAGAATTATATAATGACAGTTAATATAAAAGAGTTCAGAGTATGCAAACACGAATTTTTATCCTGGTTCAGCCTCTGCCTAATCTAGTCCTTGGAGACTCTATCCAAGATTTAATCCACTATAGATTCTTCTTTTGGTGAAGAAATGAACCACTACAAATCAGGTTGAAGTACCATCGAACAACCATAGTAGATATGAGCTATACAAATACAAAAGTACCTTCCTTTCTTTATCTGAGGCTCAAAGCTTCTCACTTACAGAGTTCCTTCATCTTAAGTCTCTAAGCTCCCCCACACTAACTGAATCAAGCTAGTGATTACAATTTGTGTTTCGAAAGAAATGAGTGAGTTTATGAACTTTGTTTCACTAAAAACTCAATTACGAACAGATGTAAAAAGTAATGTTTGCTTTTAGTGATTCAAAAGTGAAGAAGTTGCAGATTTTTTCGATAGCTTGAATGCTCTTTTGATTGATAGTACTTCACCAACCTTTTTCACTTTAGGATATCATCCTTTTATAGGGGGAAGAATGTGTCTGTTAATCTTGGATTGTAGCAGAGATTTTTCCCGTTGTCTAAAGGAGAATTCCGTTAATTCTCTCGTTTAGAAATGGCACAACCAAGATGAATCTGCGCAATCTCTATCAATGAGATTCTTGGTCCCCACAACGTATAGTTGTCTTCTAGGATTTGAGAGGGGATGATTTTGTTCCTTGGTCAGCAATCCTTTTTATCAGAAAGAAGCTTTTAGCACGCGGTGACATTTAATGTTATTTCAACTCTAATGACTTTTAGTGCTAAACTACTTAAAAGTCTCTTAACCATCTTCTGGTGGATGTTATTTATTGATGAAATCACTTCTTCTTAATGTTGCGGGTTCAAAAGCTTCTCTTCTGTTGATTGAGGTTCCTTCTGAACACTTCTTAAGTTCTTCTTATCTTCTGAACTTAGAACCAACAAAACTTAAATTCATGAATTAACATCCAACACTTATAATTCATTTGAAGTTTGTTCAATCCACCAAATTTATGTTTGTAACAGAATTCTACTATATTTCATATGTTTACTAGCATTTTACCAGATACCTTTAACACATTTATTGACAAATTACTAAACCAACTAGATTTCTGGTAGACATCTAGTATTTACCAACTAGAAATCTAATATTTCATTAAAAGTTTGTTCAATCCACCAACTTTATGTTGTAACAGATTTCTATTATATTTCATATGTTTACTAACATTTGATCGATTGGACAAACTTTTAATGAAATGTTAAATTTCTAGTTGGTAAATACCAGATGTCTACCAGTTATCTACCAAATAGTTGAAAAAATATTTCGAAAATGTATATCACAATGGATGGTGTTTCAAAGATAAAAATGATATGAACAAAAAACTTTAAAGTGACATGTCAAAATAATAAATGGTTTGAGAGATATTTGCAAAATGATAAAAAAAATACATGATGCGTGATGATATCATCTATGAGAGATGGGAAAAATGGAGAAGATATATATGTAATTGCAAACTTTAAAAAATGACATAAAGTGTAAACATGAAATTGGATGGTAGAATTGTCAAATAAAATCTCTAAATCCTAGATTTTTAACAAATTCTGTTATTTTATATGTATTTGAAGCTATGATCGGATTGGTAGCTACATTAATTTTCTCAACAACATGGAGAGAGAATCATAATTAATTAGTTGTTTTTGGTAAAATTAGTTAATTAATTGTTATTAGGATAATTTGAATGAAAAAAGGAAAAACAAAATGTGGTTATTCAGGAGTAGCGAAAACAGAGCAAATTTTATCGGATTTGTTTATAAATAAAAAAGAGACTATGAGGGGCTGCCATTCATAAAAAGAATCACAATAATAAAAAAAAAATTCAACACAATTCTGCATCTCTTTCTGCCTGAAATAATAATTTTCTTTGAAAAAAGATAATGGTAAGAAAGGGTGCAGAAAAGGGTGAACAAAGTGTTGCAATTGCTATAGACAAAGACAAATGCAGCCAATATGCTCTTAAATGGGCTGTTGATCAATTTCTCACCAGAGGCCAAACCGTCACATTTATTCATGTTAGACTAACATCCTCTAAATGTATTCTCTCTCGCTCTTTTTTATCTATGAAAATTTTCATTACATTAAAATAGTCAATTTCGGCACTAATGGATTTCCTAGACTTACGTCATTTGGACAAATATACTCTGGTTTTGTTATCTTAAAACAAGCACATTGGCACAAGATACAGGTTGTCATGAACAACAAGTGATATCCATTTTTGTTGCTTCTTCATGCCTTGTCTCACTTTGACAAGTTTGATTTCTTGTTTATCCGAAAATGGCATTTATCAACTTTTTTTCATCTTTCTGTAGCTCATAATGAGGAGATGCCTAAGAAACTAAATTCTTCGGAAGCCAGGGAGTTGTTTCTTCCATTTCGTTGTTTTTGCACACGAAAAGATGTAAGTTTCGTGCAACTTCACCATTAAAATTCTCCGGCATTCCCCTATCTAATAGATATGATTAATCCTTGCTACATCAGCGAATAATATTGATCCGATTTCCATGCAGATTAAATGTAATGAAGTCTTATTGGAGGATATTGATATACCAAGAGCAATAGCAAATTATGTCAATTCAAATGCAATTGAGAATTTGTTGCTTGGCGCAGCATCAAAGGGAGGACTAATTCCAAGGTGATTAATCATTTACAAATATTTTTTGTTATCGCAAGAAAAATTTCTACCAATTGCTGAAAGTAGTGTACTTGTAGCCAATGAGAATGTTCCATGCCACTCGTTTTTTATATACTACATTTTTGCTTATATAATATCTAGGAGTATACTGGATTTTCACTTATCAATGAACAAAATGTCAATGCGAAAAAACGAGAAAAGTTAAGGAGCGTCAAGAAGCACTTATCCTTGCATTCACTTGCGCGATAATATATGAACTACTCGCTTATTGAACCACTGAAAATACTTATTATGATATGTTGTGTAACAGAAAATTCAAGGGTACGGATGTTCCTTCAACTGTGACAAAGCTTGCACCAGATTTCACAACAGTATATGTAATCAACAAAATGAAAGTTTCGTCACTAAGGACTGCTACAGCTTCTGCGCCTTTAAAGCTCCAACCAGTGCCTGTGCCTGTGCCGCATCCTCTACTGTTACAAAATTTAACAACTAGTGCTTCAGTTGATAATCTGCCTAGGCCTATCCCTTTTCCTACAGGTTTTCTAGCTTCTACTACAAGAACTATGCCTATTACTATTTCTCTTGTTTATTATAATGTTGCATGAATCTATGTTGCAGCATCAGATGTTAGACCGAATTTCGGACAAAGTCTCAACTTTGAAAGTTCAACTTTATTCAGGTGAATCTTCCCATATCTCTAAATTACAATTTACGGTATATACATAATGTTGGGCGATGACACGGAATTCCTATAATCACCTGAAAGGATTCTTGTGCTCAAGTCAGTAAATTTTATGCATAAAAATATGTCAAGTGACTTGAATCCTCTACAAACGAAATGTTTAGTAAAAATGAAAGTATGGTAAGAGACTAATGAGCTGATACCAATGGAAGCAGGTCCGCACTTTCGAGAAGAGGCAGAACATATGAACCTTTCACACCAGAAATGGATATATCATTTGTGAGCAGTGGGAGGCCAAGTAATTTTTCATCATTCACCGACATGGAAAGTGATCTAATGACCCCTCCAAAAGCAAGTTCTGTGGACTACGACATGAGAAGCTCCATATCAGCTTTCTCGATAGATTTTGGTTCACAGTATAGTTTCGCAGACAGCATGTATAGTGGACGAACATCAAGAACTTCCGACGTGGTAAATGGAACTTTCTTGTACACCTAATTAGTGGCAAGTCGTTGTTTTGACCGCATTTTCGTCGAAAATTCACAGGAAGATATCGAAGCTGAGATGAAAAGGCTCAGATTAGAGCTAAAGCAAACGATGCAAATGTACACCTCAGCATGTAAGGAAGCACACTCGGCGAAACAGAAGGTACTAATGGTTGTTGAAAACGAAACTTTGGTGTCTTTTCAAGTTAATAAGATTTTTGGCTGTAACGCAGCAGTCCCGAGACTACAATCAATGGAAGTTTGAAGAACAGCAACGATGCGAGGAGTCGAGTGTGGCAGGAGAAGCCGCAATGGCACTGATAGAGAAAGAGAAAGCCAAGACTAGAGCAGCAATGGAAGCAGCTCAAGCAGCACAAAGGCTAGCTGAACTAGAAGCACAGAAACGAAAAAATGTCGAACTGAAATATCTGACGAAGAAAGGGACAGAATGTTGGACGCCTTGCAATCTAAGGTACCGACGATACTCGATAGAAGAGATTGAAGAAGCAACAAATGGCTTCTCAGATCAACTGAAGATTGGAGAAGGCGGTTATGGACCCGTTTACAAAGCTTATCTGGATCACACTCAAGTCGCTATTAAAGTCCTTAGGCCTGATGCAGCCCAAGGGAAGTCCCAGTTTCAACAAGAGGTTCGAAACAATAAAAGAATACCTATAAATTCACACAGAAATAAATTCAGTGACGTGCAACTAAGTTAACGTGCAGGTTGAAGTGTTATCGTGCATCCGACATCCGAACATGGTTCTGCTGGTGGGAGCGTGCCCCGAGTATGGGTGCTTGGTGTATGAGCACATGTCCAATGGTAGCTTAGACGAATGCTTGTTTCGCCGAGCAAAAGCTGGACCACTTCCCTGGCAAGTAAGATTCAGGATTGCAGCCGAAATCGCGACAGGGCTTCTCTTCCTCCACCAAACCAGACCCGAACCAATTGTGCACCGTGACTTGAAGCCTGGGAACGTACTGCTAGACCAACACTTTGTTAGTAAGATTGGTGACGTCGGGTTGGCAAGGCTTGTCCCTCCATCCGTAGCGAATGCAGTGACTCAGTACCGAATGACATCAACGGCAGGAACATTGTGTTACATAGATCCTGAATACCAACAGACGGGGATGTTAGGGACCAAATCTGATGTCTACTCGTTGGGTATCTTGCTCTTACAAATAATAACAGCAAAGTCACCGATGGGAATAGCTCATCAGGTTGAAACTGCAATAGGTGAAGGGACTTTCGCGGAAATACTTGACCCAACCGTGTCCGATTGGCCAATGGAAGAGACTTTCAGGTTTGCAAAAATAGCTCTTCAATGTGCAGAGTTAAGAAAAAAAGACAGACCGGATCTTGGGAAAGTTGTATTACCAGAGCTTAATAAGTTGAGATATTATGGAGAAGAGCATAATCCATATGCCATGCATGGAGCTGCATTTGGCCTAAATATGCACCATATTTCCCCTGTTGATGTAAGTCTACATTTCTGAAATTTTGAATTATTTTTATTATTTCATTCTAATTATAAGAATACGCACACAGAGAATCAATTTTGTAGTATATTAAAAACATCATCTGCTATCTGCATCTCAAGACTCTCTTAGTTAGACATCAACGGTGTAAACCCCAAATCGGATGGATTTCATTAGGCCGAATTGCCCTCTCAACTTGTCTATAACCACCTAATGTCAAACTAAACTTTCACAATTTTATACTACCATCCTAAACTGCACAAAAATGACCAATTTGCTCCTAAACATTAACTTCACTTTTATACTCAATTATTCATGTATGCATCAATTATATACATTAAATGTGATTATTATTAGAAATTATAACTTTAAAAACACATGTTTGCATCTGTAGGGATGCATGGCTGTGAATATGTATTACTGACATGTGTTTTCCGTTATAGAAATACTTGAAACTTTCAAAGGAAATGCTTGAAAATTGTCTACTATATACTATCGGTTGATCTAACTTTTATATATTTGGTTGCCATTTGTCTTATCCATTATGGAGCATTTTGATGATATTATTCATACATATGTTTGTTATTTTACCAAATGAAACTTCACTTCGCTCAGAAGAGCACCTAGGGTGACACATAGCCCCAATTAGGGGTCTTAGTGCGTAGTGCATTTAACAACACTGGTCTAAAATGTCATATATGCCTCCTCAACTTGGATCAACCAAACGACATAACCACATTCGTCCTAATGACGCACAACAAATCAAAAGTTGTCATGTCAGCAATGTAGTGCAAGTAGATGGTCTTTAGCCAAGTATAGAATGTAATACATAATTTTTGTAAGTTCATGATGGTATCGGTCAATAAGGGCCAAGTTCACAGGGTATTCTGTTTTTTTATTCTAGCTGAACTTTCACCATAAATATAAAGAGTATTAATTATGTGATGAATCAGGAAATGACAATGAGTGGCATAACAAGTGCATCTGATAACTCAAGTGTGTCAAGTACATCGTCTCAAGGAGGAAGAAGGTGATATTTTATATTCCAATTTTGGTGGTTGAGCCAATTAATTTACCTTTATTTTTGTACATTCTCCAATTTACTCCATTTTGGCTATTTTGGCTACGTATGTAAAATATATAATTTGCAATATGCAATGAGAATATTTTATAAATAGTTTAATGTAAATTATGTAGGTGATAATGTTGTAATTACATATTAAGGTGAATTATATACATGTGTACCATTTTTAACAATAAATGATTGTAATGTTAATATTTGACAGATAGTTGGCGATATTTGCAACAAATATCCACCAATAAAGATACGAATGTTGAAAAATTTAAACTTCACACAGATATGTTTATAATGAGAAAACTAACTTCAAAATCAGTAAATTCTTATGTAAACTCACAGTCTAACACTCGAAACAAATTAGGCAATCAACAAGAATTTCTCTTTGTAAGTCACACTCTTTTTGTATTACTTGTTATTTTTCATATCATAAAACTTCAATTACATATACTATTTATACTAAAATAAGTAACTATTCATGAGAAATTACAACTCTTCAAAACAACATGACTCTTCAACAAAATACATGTATCAACTAAATTCATGAACCAACCAAATTCATGAACCATAATAAAGACAAATTCATGAAATTGTAAATCCATGAACAAAACTCTTTATTTTCATGACATTTAAGTTTATTCAACAAAACTCCCCCATAAACTTAAATGTTTCTTCCATCATTCATCCCTTCGGCAGTTCCACTAACTTCCATGTGTTATTTTGATCAATTTCTTTAGTCTCCTCATTCATGACATGTTTCCACTTCTCATCTCGCACTACCTCTTCAAAGCTTATATTCTCCGTATCTGCCAAAAGACATACAAAATGAACCTCATGAGTCAAATCATACAAATCATGTAAAGTTCGTAGTTTTGGTTGGTGTCGTTCAACTTCATCATCTGTAGAATTAGAGTTTGATGGTATAATAGTTGGTGTAGTAGTTACAGATTCTCCAACTTTGATGTTCATCTCTATTGACTTATTTCAATCCCACTCGCTTGCTTCATCAACTCATACATCACAACTCACCACGACCTTCTTACTCGTTGGATCAAGTAGCTTGTACCCTTTTGTTTTCTCATCATAACCAATAAAAATATATCTTTTGCTTTTGTCTTCGAGCTTCGTTCTTTGCTGATCCGTTACATGTGCATAAGCAACACTACCAAATATTTTGAAGTGAGAAATTGTTGGCTTTTGTCCACTCCATGCCTCCTGTGGTGTTTGATCAATTAACTTCGAATGTGGACATTGATTTTGTACATAGATGGCAAATTGTACCGCTTCTACCCAAAATTCCTTCGGCATCTTCTTACTTTTTAGCATCGATCTAACCATATTGAGAATGGTTCATTTTTCCTCTCAGCCAAACCCTATTATTGAGGAGTATATGGTGCGGTAAGAAATCTCCTTATCCCTTGCTCCTCACAATACTTCATAAAAGCTATCGAGTTATACTAACCACCTCTATTGGACCGCGCAGCTTTGATATGTCTACTTGTTGCCTTTTCCACCATCACTTTAAATTTTCTGAACACTTCGAACGCCTTGGATTTTTCTTTAAAAAAATACACCCAAGTCTTTCATGAAAAATCATCAATGAAAGAAATAAAGTACCTTTTGCCACTAAAAGATTCAGGGGTAATTGGTCCACATATGTTAGTATGAATTAGTTCGAGAGGTTGATTCGCCTGATATTCAACCTTCTTTTGAAACGAGGTTCTCGTATGCTTGCCAAGAACACATTCTCACAAAACTTTTCCTTATAGTCCATGTCAGGTAGCCCCGTGCACCATATTCTTCTTTGCTAATTCATTTAGAGCACAATGATGTAGGTGACCAAAACGAAAATGCCATAATGATGCTTTGTCTTCTATATTGACTTGCTAACATTCTTCTTGTATACTTCTTAAATTCACCTTTTACATGTGATTCATCCCCATTGTGAGAGGATGACATGGAGTGATGGGCTAAGAGAGCCTGAAAATGAGAGGCGCGATCCACCGGTGTGTTTTTAAAAGGTACCGGGTAGGGGACCCGGAAAAGTTTGGTAGAGAAAGCGAAAACATATTTAGATCGATCAAACCCGAATTCGTCATCTCTTAGCGTAGAGTTGCCACGTGGATTAGCTCTTTCTAGGAATTAGAGTCCTGTGAGACTTAACATCCGGGGGACGGCCCACTAAGACACAGAGATTCGGGTTCGGGATAAGTTGCTTATTTCTTATGTGATCACATTACATTACATCTATAGAAAACCGTATTTCTTAATTATGCATATTCGCACTCATGTCATAGTGCATGATTTAATGTGCTTATGGAAAGTAATAAACCCAAATATAAAGCGATAAATAAATGCAGGAAAGTAAGGATTAAAGATTACATTTTCTCGAGGGATGTAACCGCCCGCCTAATCTATTAATTAAATTTCTGTAAAATATTTGCAATACCCGAAGGAAAATAAATCCTAGTGTGAGCACGGGATTTTGTACCAGCTCGCGAGTTCGATGATGACGGCTTTTACAGGATTTTATCCTTGAATCACATATTTTCGAGTATCCTGACGTATCCGAATTGGAATCCTCCTCGTCTCCAAATTATTTAATTTAGAAATTAATTAACTAAAAAAATAAATAAAAATAAAAAAATAAATAAAATGAAGGAGACGTAATCCCGATAGAGGGCAACCTCGCGCATACGTGAGGGTGACACGCTGGCGCGAGGCAGCCTCGCGCACACGCGATGGAGCCTCGCGGAAATGCGAGGGAACCTCGTGAGACCCCTCGCGAGGGTCTTAAGTGACCCTCGTGGGGCCTGAACCCTCACGGGGCCTCCCCGCGAGGGTCTTAAGTGACCCTTGCGGGGGCTGCCCGTGAGGGTTCTTAAGAACCCTCGTGGGGCCTCCCCGCGAGGGTCTTAAGCGACCCTCACGGGGCCTGCCCGCGAGGGTCTTATGGAACCCTCATGGGGCCTCCCCGCGAGGGTCCTAAGCGACCCTCGCAGGCCTGCCCGCGAGGTTCCTAAGGAACCCTCGTGGGGGCTCCGCGCGAGGGTCCTAAGGAACCCTCGCGGTGCGCACGCGAGGCAGCCTCGCGGACGCGCGAGCGAGCCTCGCGAGGCCTTTTCTCCGGCGAGGCCCCTTTGCCGGAAAAACTTTCCTTTTTTGGTTCTTTTGGGATTTTCCTATAAATAGTAGGATCATTTTCGATAAACGGATTCGAAAATTATCAGATAAAAATAACATTGCTTTAGAACAACCTTAGCTCCCGAAACGAACAATTTTTTGGAATTTTTTACTAAAACCTTTTTTTTTACCTAAACACAAAGGACGAGGAGGATTTAAACGACCGATCGGATTCTTCGACCTGGATTCGTTAAGTAACTGTAAGCCTCTGAGTTCCTAGAACTGCAATTCCGTGCTTTCAGTATTTAATTTCTTCTTCTGAACTCTCCTGTGAACCTAGGATTTTCATCTTTTATTTTATTTTAACTGTTGTAATTCTTCTTCATCTTTTTCTTTATCAAAAGAAGATGTATGTAAGAACACCCCCACGAAGGGAATAAAACATATTCCCGGATAACAGACCACATTTCTTACCATGCGGGTAATTTCATTAATTAAAATGAGCAACCAATGTGCTAATAAAATGAATAGTTTTATTTAAACAAACAATATCGTGATTGATTTTTCTTAAGGCCACGCGGGCCTCACTAAATCCAAAATCGAATATACGTGTTATCCCCTGTGCTAACCTTTGTGGATGCAGGTAGATTAGGATTAGATGTATGTTTAGGATTTTAATTTTCCTTCGGGTATCGCAATTTCTTTTTTTTTTAGGAAATGTAATTAATAGGTTAGCGGGTGGTTGCATCCCTCGAATTTTGAAGCCTTGTAATTTTATTTTCCGCATTTACTTACGGTTTTGTGGATGATTTATTTTTCCGCTTTGTGAATGATTTATTACTTCGCAATACGTGAATCATGCATATAAACTCATAAATGACCTAAGTGCGAATATGCACAATTAAAAGAAAACGGTTTTCTGTAGATGTAATTTAATGTGATCCTATAAGAAATAAGCAACTTATCCCGGACCCAAATCTCTGTGTCTTGGTGGGCCGTCCCCTAGACATTAAGTCTCACAGGACTCTAATTCCTAGAAAGAGCTAATCCAGTTGGCGACTCCATACTGAGAGACGGCGGATTCGGGTTCGAACCGATCTTAAACATTTTCGCCTTTTTCTCTTTCAAACCTTTTTTTCCCGGGTCCCAGACCCGGTGCTTTTTTCTTCTTTTTTTTCAAACACCCCGGTGGACCGCGCCTATGATCCTGCGGGCTCTCGGCCCACCACTCCGTGTCGCAACTGACCCACGGTTCAAGCCGGTAAAATAGAAGATACGTCGCTTAAGGCCAGAATGGGCGGAAAAGGTCAAGGCTGAACAGGCAAAGCAGATTGAAGCTAAATTCTTAGAAGTGGTTGAATACCCGACGTGGCTAGCCAACATTATCCCAGTAGCAAAGAAGGACGGCAAGGTCAAAGTCTGTGTGGATTTCAGAGATCTGAACAAGGCCTCCCCAAAGGATGATTTCCCCCTACCTCACATTGATGTACTGGTCGATAGCGCAGCAAGGGCAGCTATGTATTCCTTCATGGATGGCTTCTCAGGCTATAACCAGATACTAATGGCAATAATGGACAAGATCAAGACAGTGTTCATCACTGAATGGGGGTATATACTGCTATAAGGTAATGCCGTTTGATTTGAAAAATGCTGGTGCAACATATCAGCGGGCTGTCACAACCCTCCTACATGATATGATCCACAAGGAGGTGGAAGTTTATGTGGATGACATGCTTGTGAAGTCCAACACCAGGGAGGAACATCTAGCGGTCCTAGGCAAATTTCTCACCAGAATCGAGAAGTATAATCTACGCCTGAA
>CATIWQ010291348.1:0-15553 GCA_949673415.1 Euphorbia schlechtendalii
ATTTAGAATCAGACAACATTTTAATGTGAAACTATTAAGTTAAACTCAAAACAGTATAAAGTTCTCAAATTAAAATTAAAATTACTAAGCCATTATTTCAAAAGCTATTACTACTCATTATCATCTGAACTAAGATAAGTATCTCCTTCACCAGCTCAGGCAGCCACTTCTTCCTCTTCTCCATCAGTAGACTTGTCACTATCAACTTCATCCCCATATTTAATTTGGATTTTGAACGATATAAAATGCGGAAACATTAGAGGTGTATGTTGAACATAACTTTGTTCTCTCAGTTTGTTCTTAAATAGATTATTAAGATTTAAAGTTAATGTCATTTCCTATTCTAATTAGGAAGCTCATTTATTTTAAAAAACCTACTTTCTCTCCTGTCCATGCATAGTTTTTATTATTTTAATTAAATTTGATAAAAAGGTCATCTCCTATTCTAAATCAATTCTAAACATGAAAGTTAGTAATTTATTCCCATTTTCAGTGTTTTCTTTCAATTGAGACCTAATAAAAAGCACCTGTCCTTTTTTTAGTTAAATTATTTCATGATTAATTTTAAATTTACTTGCCTCTTCAATGAGGCGCTGAGTCGAGCGCCTCAATACCGGCCTTGAGGCGCTCGCTTAGGCGTCGCCTCTTGATGTCGCGGCGCCTTGAGTTCGGAGAGGCGGTCTAGCTCCGCCTCGCCTCGCCTCGCCTCAGCGCTTAGTCGAGCGCCTCAGCGCCTTTTAACAACGCTAATATGTTTGTGGGTGCAGGGATCTTTCTTTCAACAACATTAGTGGAGATCTTCCCACCTCATTTGGTTCTTTGTCCAATTTGACCTCGCTGTGAGTTGACACTACTGTGAACTAAAAAACTAAACTTAACATAACATTAGTATATTGCAAATGTTAATGCAATTTGAATTTAAGATTTTGTGGTATTCTAATCTGTGGCAGCTATGTTCAGAACAATGAACTGACCGGTTCTCTGGATGTTCTTTCGAATTTGCCTTTGGCTACTTTGTAAGTTCCTTTAACAATTTATGCCCCCGTGTATACTCTATCAACTTTTTCTTATGTCAGCATGTCAAATTGACAGAAATGTTGCAAACAACAATTTTAGTGGATGGATACCTCGAGAGCTCATTTCACTTCCAAATTTCATGTGAGTTTTTTTTTTCTCTCATTTTGATTATCCACTTGGGCATACATAACATCTCACTTGTTTGTTTGAAAAACTGAAACAGATACGATGGTAACTCATTTGACAATGGTCCAGCTCCCCCTCCACCACCATATACTCTGCCACCACCTGGTAGAAGTCGTAGACATCCAGGATCAGGTGGACATAATACACCCCCTTCTTCTGATGGCCAGTCAGATAAGGGATTGTCTGTGGGGGCTGTTATAGGCATAGTCCTCGGCTCAACGCTTCTGCTTTTGATTGCTCTTCTCTTCATTGTTGTTTGCATTAGAAAGAATAAAAGGAAAGATGTTGGTACCTTAGCTTCCAATGGAAGTCGGTCTGCTGCTACAAATGAGAGTAAGTTTTCTTGGTTGACTCTTTCTTATTTTGTCATTTCCTTGAAAATTGACTAATATGAAGTCGTGTTGGTGCCGACTTGGTATATCTGTGATACTGTGTATTTATAATTGTACACACTTCCCATCTGCCTCTGGTAATGTAGATGTAAATGAAGTAGTGTCAAGTTTGCATTAATATACTGGAAACTCTATTGCTATAACTGGATAAATTCATTCAGGTGCTAACATCGTGCTTTATATTTGCAGTAAATACACCGGTGCAAGAGCCAAGAGTGAAAAGTTTTGCTGCTGTGACAGATTTGAAACCCCCACCTGCTGAAAAATCAGCAATTGACAGGCTACAAGGCAATTCTGGATCTGTAAAGAGAATGAAGTCACCAATCACTGCTACATCATATACTGTTGCTACTCTGCAAGTAGCAACAAATAGCTTTAGTCAAGAGTGTTTAGTAGGTGAAGGCTCACTTGGTCGTGTTTATAAGGGAGAGTTTCCTAATGGAAAGGTAGATACCATCATGACAATTGCACACATATGTTACATGTTCTCTTACTATAACTTGTTAGGCTTGCGTAACTGAGTGAAAGTCTTCAAATAATTGGACTCTTTGAAGAGCTAAATGCGTAATTCATATAACCCACAACAGAACTTTCTGAGGCAATCATTTACTTTTGGATTTAAAACCTCTTCCTCTTGTTTGCAAAGCATTCCGTATTTTGTTGCTTTTAGAAAGTAACCAATTTTGTGGGGGTATGGATGTAGATAATGGCGATCAAGAAGATTGACAATGCAGCACTTTCGCTACAGGAGGAAGATAACTTTGTGGAAGCAGTTTCAAACATGTCTCGGTTGAGGCATCCTAACATTGTGTCATTAGCAGGATACTGCACAGAGCATGGGCAGCGCCTTTTGGTCTACGAATATGTTGGAAATGGTAGTCTGCATGATATGCTACACTTCTCTGATGATGGAAGCAAGACCTTGTCTTGGAATGCTCGTGTTAGGGTTGCGCTTGGCACCTCTCGTGCTCTAGAGTGTGTTCACATCACATATACTTCTCTCTCTCACACAAATAATTGCTACCCTTTTTCTTGTTTTGGTGTATCAGGTACTTGCATGAAGTCTGCTTGCCTTCGGTTGTGCATAGAAATTTCAAGTCAGCAAATATTCTACTCGATGAAGAACTCAATCCTCACTTGTCAGATTGCGGTTTAGCTGCTCTCACACCAAACACAGAGAGGCAGGTAAAACAAAAGGAGACGTTCTGAAATGCTCTCTCTCTCCCTCCCTCTATGTATGTCATTGCTTACAACATGGATCATAAATCGCAGGTTTCAACGCAGATGGTAGGGTCATTTGGTTATAGTGCTCCAGAATTCGCATTGTCAGGAGTGTACACTGTGAAAAGTGATGTGTACAGCTTTGGGGTGGTGATGTTGGAGTTGTTGACTGGTAGGAAGCCATTAGACAGGTAGCCATCAATCATCTGCCATGCTTTGGTTCAGGACTTTCTTATTTGCAATTGCTTACCTTTTTATGTGGAATAGTTCAAGATCGAGATCAGAGCAGTCACTGGTGAGATGGGCTACTCCTCAGCTGCATGATATCGATGCATTGGCAAAAATGGTGGATCCTGCCTTGAACGGCATGTACCCTGCTAAGTCTCTTTCCCGCTTCGCTGACATAATTGCCCTCTGCGTTCAGGTAACTTTCTGTGTTGTGTTCCGTTTAAAAAAAAAGGAGAAACTTACAAATATGTTGTTTTATAGCCGGAGCCCGAATTTCGGCCGCCTATGTCTGAAGTGGTGCAAGCATTGGTGAGGCTAGTGCAAAGGGCAAGCGTCATCAAAAGGCGCTCCAACGACGAATTTGGATTTACTCAAAAGACTCCTGACCACGACGCATTCGACATTTCATTTTGACTCTGATGCAACTCATTATACAAACTTAGCGAATCATCATTGAAACGGGAAGCAAAATTTGTAATTATATTCCAGTCATTGTGAGCTTGGTACACACTTTAACTTATCTTCATATATGGTATCGAGGTATTTTTTTATTTCGGTATTATCCGATGTAAAATTTACTACAGCGAATTAAGATTTCTTTTTAAGTTTAGTCTGGCATGTTAAACGTTTCTATAAAGTTGTTTAAAGATTCACCCTGTAAAATATATATTCGCACAAATACACAATAGAAAGATGTTACTTTGAGCAACGTTGGCTAAAGCTTGAAAATTGAATATGGCTATGATAATCTCTTTCACAAAACTGATGGATGTTAGGCCCCTTTTTTTTCAAAAATTGGTCCAAGGTTTGTCAATATTAATAAATCTAATAATATTTACTAGTAATTGACCAGTACCGGGAAAGACATGTATCCACTCAACTTGGAGCTTTAATGCATCTACATAAAAATTGTTTGGCAATTGAATTGACATTATTAACCACGAAGTATAATCCATTTATAATGGTAAAATCCATCGTTAACTCCTCCGATCTTTGACATTTTCATCTACTTTCCCTTTGATTTTTTAAAAAGATTTTGTAATTTTCTCATCTTTTAACCTAAATGTCACATGTCATCTTCTGATTGGTATGATATTTCAAAGATGT
Organism: Euphorbia schlechtendalii; assembly: GCA_949673415.1. Lineage (NCBI taxonomy): Eukaryota > Viridiplantae > Streptophyta > Magnoliopsida > Malpighiales > Euphorbiaceae > Euphorbia > Euphorbia schlechtendalii. Next base: position 4,152 of record CATIWQ010291348.1, read on the forward strand.
CATTTTCCCTAACTTTCTATCTCCAATCAAAAGTTGGTACACGACATTAAAGAGCAAAGTGATACTTTTTTTTAAGAGTTGAGGAAGTTACAATAATTTTTTAAAAGATGAGGGAATTACAGGATCCTGTTAAAAAGTCAGGAATAGTACGTGAAAGTAGCAAAGGTAAAACCACGAATATTTTAGTTGAGCATAAAACATTACTTATTTGTTTTACTTCCTATGTATTGCTGTTTTATTTGGTTTGCATACCTTGAATTCAGATTTCTGTTCGTTTTTTTAACTACCCAGTGTTAAGATCTCGTGGGTCCTCTATAAGTTTACCAGAATTTATATACCGAATTTCGGTAAGAAAAAGCGTAGAACTTGAGTTCAGATTTCAGGTAGAAACTTGTATTAAGCAAAGGAGCAAACTTTACTTCGGCTCTACTTTTCCCAACTCCAAAACAACCTAGTGCTTCTACAACCAAAATAAACTCATTTACTGATATCATGGTTCCTGACCGGTTTGAGATAGCTGGGTCGGCTGCTACGAGCTACCAGTCGTCGCCTGTTCATTCACCTCGTATTCGGTTACCAAATGGTGACAAGAGGCCAACTTTTTTGGATCAGAAGCAGAGGCAAGTGAACAACAGATCATCGAAAAGAAAAGGAGGAAATACATGGTTTCAAACGAGTAGGGTGAAGGGACTTATTGCTGTCGCTGGATTGTTGGTTTTGTACTTGTTGCTCAATTCCTTCATGCTTTTGCGCCTTCAACGTCATCGGATTTATGGCCTCCAAAATTACCCATCTCCAAATTCATCATTCTCCACTTCTGTTCCCGTTAAGGTACGCATCCGTGGGTAGCTCTTTTTATTCGTATTGGTTTCCCCCAATTAGAGCCGGGGGCAATGAATACTCGATTCTCGTTTCTGGCTTGCTGTTGCTTCAATTCAGGATATGATCATTTTGCTTTTATTCCTGAATTTCTTGTTTTACAGACCATTGAGACAGACTACTATGTAACCTTAGTGGCCCTCAATTGTTCCTTTTCTAGTGGCTAATTTTAATGTCAAAGTAAATTGAGATGCAACCAAGGGGGAATATTATAGCAGTTTTATACATTTGCAAAAATGATATATGCATTGTACCAATCAGGCAATGGTATATCCACAACGTGGATGGGGTGATCAGGGTTTGAATCCTGGAACATGCAATTGCTTAAAGAAAATATATGCATTGTGAAATATTGTTTTGTTTCTTGTTAATCGTCGGTTGTGATGCCTGCTGGTTATGTCTTTTGATCCCATCTATATGTCGGCTGCAGGAGTGGAAGAAGGTAGGCAAAGGAAAAAAACAGCATAAAGGTACTTATGGAAGGATGTTGGCTTTGGCTACCCATGCCCTAGCTGAGGTATTTGAGTATGTAAAATTATGTTTAGATTCAATCCTTTAATTATTTGCATTTGCATTATCACACAATGTGATGTGACAGAATAGACGTGAGCCGAAAGACCTGTGGCAGGAACCATTTGTTCAAGCCTCAGCTTGGATTCCTTGTGCTCATAAACGTCAGTGGAAGCCTAGTGGTGACTATCTCTGTCTCTCTTTTTCTTTTTCCTATAATCTTTACATCGAGTGTACTGAACAAGTAACTAGGATTTTGCATTTATAGGTTTCTTTGTAGAAATGATAATATGTCGCAACGAACAATAGGTAGAAAATGAATCTTATGTGATATTTTTTTCCGTTGATCTGATAGGGGGAAATAACGGTTACATTTTAATCACCGCAAATGGTGGGATAAACCAGCAGAGAGTTGCTGTAAGTAATGCTTGCAACCAATTGTAGCTTTCACAAGTTCTTTTATTTAGCCTGATTTTGAGTTTCTTCATTTTTCTTTTTGCATCTGAAAGGTTAAATATACACTCTTTTGAAGATTGATTTGCTCTTTTGCTCTAAACAGGTATGCAATGCTGTGGTTCTTGCAAGGCTACTGAATTCAACTCTTGTTATTCCAAAATTTATGTACAGTAGTGTTTGGAGAGATGTGAGGTACATATATGATTCCCTCTTTTGTCTTTCTCACATCCATTCTTATTCTCTCATTACATACTTGTCCTTTTTTCTTCTCTAGGAATGCTATATGATACACATAATGGTAGTCTTTTGAGTATGTGATAGCCTTGATATTCGCTGTGATTTGTGTATGTGACTGACTACCTTGATATTCGCTTTGAAAGTCTAATTTACTCTCCTTTTTTGGAGTTTGCTATTGGTCAAATGAATAGGGTATTTAATTTCCCACGGATAGGAATGTTTCATTTGCTTTAAAATGATGCAATAAACAGACATCACCCCCTCCCTTGACTCTTGGAACCTCTCCTGTAATTTCTCATGATTTACTTGAAGAAACAGTTGGCTTCTACAGATTGTTTTATGATTTAGATGGAAAAGTGATTTAATAATGTGAAAATGCTGTATTTCATAGTCAATTCAGCGATATCTATCAGGAGGAGCATTTTATAAATTACCTGACTCCTGATATTCGGCTAGTGAAGCAACTTCCAGAGGAGCTTCGGTCACTAGACTTGGAGACCATTGGTAGCGTTGTAAGTTTCAGTTTCATTGTCATTGGTGGAATTTCTTAGTAGAAATGGTTTTTGTTTATTTATATTTCAAATGTTGAGCAGGTGACAGATGAAGATATTAGAAAAGAGTCGAAGCCAAGTTTTTATCTGAAAAATATTCTGCCTATAATACTGAAAAACAGAGTTGTCCACTTCATTGGATTCGGTAACCGATTGGCATTTGATCCGATACCTTTTCAGTTGCAGGTATATATGTGTGTGCCCTTGTATTGGTCCTAACGCTTTACATCCTTACTCAATCTGATACGAGTGTTCATCTAGAGACTTCGATGCAGGTGTAACTTTCATGCACTCCAGTTTGTTCCAAAAATACAACAAACGGGTGCATTGATCCTCCAAAGGTTACGCAAAGGCGCTGGACCATTGGATAGTCTTCTTGTGGGGCCTTATGCAGAACCAAACAGGGCCCATTCCAAGAAAGCATCCAAATATCTTGCTCTTCATCTGAGGTTTGAAATTGATATGGTTGCTCATTCACTGTGTGAGTATGGTGGGGGCGAAGCAGAGAGAAAGGAGCTGGAAGCGTATCGTGAAATTCATTTCCCCGCATTGGCGCTTCTTACAAAGACCAAGAAGTATGCTCTTCCTATTTTTGTGTTCTTCTGTATCCATGAAATTATGTTTCCAGAAATGTGAGTTACTTGTGCAGGCTTCCTTCGGCTGCGGAGCTAAGATCAGAAGGGCTATGCCCATTAACACCTGAAGAAGCTGTTCTGATGCTGGCTGCACTCGGTTTCAAAAGAGAGACTCTCATATATGTTGCTGGTGCAAATATATATGGAGGGGGGGCCAGACTAGCTGCTTTAACCAGTTTGTTTCCTAATTTAGTTACCAAAGAGAAACTTCTTTCAGCTACTGAACTCGAACCATTCTCGAACTTTTCATCTCAGGTCAGAACTAACTGAATTGTGTATGGACAGTGAAAGTTTGTTTGAAAATGCGTTGACAAGCTGAGTTTGGGTTGCAGCGAGCGGCGCTGGACTTCATAGGGTGCACTGCGGCGGATGCATTTGCAATGACAGACTCGGGGAGTCAGCTGTCATCTTTGGTGGCTGGATACCGAACTTATTATGGCGGTGGGAATATGCCAACTATACGTCCCAACAAGCGCAGGCTTGCCGCTATCTACACCAAAAACTCCACCATTGAATGGAAGATTTTTGAGCAAAGAGTTAGGAAGGCAGTTAGGCAAACTAAACATGTTTTTAGAAGGCCTGTAGCCAGGAGCGTTTACCGATTTCCCAGATGTAAAGACTGCATGTGTTTAACAACTAAATAAAGTTGTCTTCTTGTTGGCTTGCTTGAGATTCAGTATTCAGAAATTGCTACTGTTATATGTCACGGTTTGATTTTATGATTTTTTTTAAGTTTATCATTATATTTTATTTTAAAGAATTAGTTGCACTATTATCGTTAATATGTATTGCACTATCAATAACAAACCAACAAAATTTCAGTTAAAAATGAATAATACCATCCCTTGTCATGACATAATTTAATTTTTGAAGCCACGAATACCTTCGGACCCTATTCCACGAATGAGGGGTTGGTAAGAAAGAGGCTAATTTAGGCCTTTTCACCAGTTTGATGTATTTTTCTTCTCCTGTGTAATTTTTTCATTTGTCAATGACTGGTTTTAATTTTAATGAAAAGTTGCTGATTGTTTCAAATCTCTGATTTTCTGGGTTAAAAGGGAAAAGAAAACGAGCTATTACATATGGGTTGGGTCATAATTTAACCGGGCTCGACTATGAGAAGCCTTATGTCAAAAACCTCTCTGATGAACAACATTTGGGTTTCGCTCTTCTTTCACTTGAACGAGCTCTCAGACGGTCTTCACGCTGTTCATCAACTCTTCAATTTCTTCATCTGTTAGCTTCGCCGGATTGTTGATCTACTGGTGACTGGTGACTGGTGACTGAGAGTGATCGGTGGAGGCAGTCGTTTTGGCCTTGTGGAGATATGGCAGTAGCAATCTCAAGGAAGCTTTTACGTTCTGTTGGGTCCTTAAATCAATCATTTCGACCTTCTCAAGGTAAAGCGAACGTTTTTCTCGCTTCATCAGTTACTGTTTCTCTGGTAGGTTCATTTTAAATATGTTAACACTCACTCTTTCAGATGTATGTGGGCATGTGTCTCGGGTTTCCTTATTTTCCACTGAATCACCTGGCTTGATGAAGGTACTTCCCCTCCATTCCTTATCTTCTCTGCTACTTTTCTATTTCTAATCATGTTTATTCATCCTATATGCTTTCCCATGGGCGATTTCATATCAAATCCTTCTGCTATAATGTAGGGTTTAGTAGATTCCTTCACTTGTCGGAGGTTCTCAACATCTAACATAACTCCAGTGTCTACTGATTCTGAATTTCCCTCTCACCTGCTCTCCACAAAGGCCGTGCTAACGCCTGACCGTACTTTAGGTACAGATAGAGTTAGATTTAATTTATTTTCTCTTGCTTTGGTTTATTATAAATTGTTGAAACTTGTGAAATCTATGGGATATTGTGCTTATTTCACAATTCAAAGTCTTCTTGACTATCAGTCATGGGAAAGAAAAGAATATGCATCTACTTATGCTTTTGATTGAATATTGCATTGCATTTCTTTTGCTAAATATGCCATGGTTTATGTGTTATTTATATAGAATGAGGGTTGTTTTAGCTTTTATTAAACCTATCTTATTGGTTAATACCCAAACCTTGGAATAGAGGTGTACATGTGTAAAATTCTCCATGTACCCTATATTCAATCATCGATGAAATATCTTTCAAACATATATAGAAAAAACTCTAAACAAAATTTCTACCCAGTAAATCACCTAAAGATCAAATCGCCTATGTGCATCAAATGCCAATCTAGTTTGTTGTTATTTAATCTAAAATAAATGAGAGGTGAATAATTGATAACCTACTCCCTCTCTTTCAAATACAATCTTGTACAATGAAAACCATTGAAAAACTGTGAGACTACACTGTGGCACGGTGCACACAAGTGAGTGGTTCGAGAAACTCATAAGAAACACATATGCAGCAATATTTTGGATTGCATATATCAAGCAATGTTTGAAATATTTCAAAAGTTTCCATTGGGTATTGGAAAAATTAATAACATTTTTTGTCGTATTTTAACTGCATTATTGCAGTTATAGTGATGACATCCACTGTAATGGTAATTGGAGATAGAGAGATCTGAACCCAATATCTTCACTTTTTCCCACCCATTGAAAAGATGTGAAATTTCAAATGCATTTGATACATCTGTTTTTCCAAAATAAAATTCGACTCATTCTGTCAGTCAGCTTAAGAATTTCTATCTGACTAGAAAAGGTATTTCGTTTAAACTCTGTAGTTACAACTTTGTTGTTATAACATGATTTATGGTGTTGTCACAACTCTGTTGTGTCCATCTGATGTTCTCCTATGAATTTGCTACTATCTGTAAACATCTTATTCTTTTGACTAAATAGTGACATTTCCTGGTTTCCCTTCATTAGGCACGTTTTATAGAGGTTTTTAATCAATTTATATTTTGTTTTATATTGTGTTCTTATTTTATAAGATTTAAATCATTCTTTTTTGTGATTTAGGACTTCATCAGGACCTCGTAATTCCAGTAACAAATTTCTCTAATGAAGACAAGGGATTTATGGTTTTAGCTGGTGATGTTTTTGATGTGCCTATCAAGAAACACATCATTCATCGTGTTGTGCGATGGCAACTTGCTAAGCGACAACAGGTAGTTCTCATATCTTAAGTATTAAGTGAATTCTTAAGGAACATTATTTGATGTCTTTAGGTCTTGTTACATAAGGGTATAATGAAATTTTATAGTTGTAATAGCTGTGAATGGGTTACTGGTAGTCATAGTTGTTAGAGGCGCTAGGCACACAGAGGCGTAAGAGGGCTAGCTTTGCCCAAAGGCGCGCCCGAAGTCAAGACGAGCGCCTGAGGTACATTAGGCGCCAAAAATTTGCAAAAAATATTTTGCTTACAAAGTGAAGTTAGATGCAATAATATACCAAAAAAGAACTAAGAGAATTGTTAGAGGTACATATACATGTAAAATTTACATATTGCATCAAGAATATATAGTCTTGCTAACCTTAAAATGAATTGAATTAGGAATATCTACACTTAATTTTTTTTTTATTAAAACTCTTAAAAATAGATGGAAAATATATTTAAGTTAAAACCATTAAATACAATTGTTGGAGGTATATATATATGTAAATTTTACATGTTGTATTAAGAATATCTATACTTGAGTTGATTTAGCCTTAATAAGAATTGAATTAGGAATATCTAGCCTTATATTATTATTAAAACTCTTAAAATTGGATGTAAAATACATATTTATGCAAAATTAAACCTCTCAAGATAGAAGTGTCTGTGAGGCGCGCCTAGGCGCTCAGAGGTGCACTTGTGAGGCGCACCTGTTGGACACCACCCCGCCTGTCATATGCCGAGGCTCCAAGGGTGGCGCCCTACGTCAGGCGTGCCTTTAACAACTATGCTGGTAGTGGAAAATTGTTTGTCTGGTTCTTTAACTTCTTTCAGGTACCAAATTCTCATTAATCTATTTGGTCTTAAAAAAATACATTCAGGAAAAATAGTCATAATGGAGGAGAAAATTAGTAATTTTTCTGTGCATAAAAATGTGATAATGTTACAACTTACAACTCAAGGTCTTCTGAGATGGAGCAGATGTTTTAATTGTCATAGAAAGTCAGATCCAAATCTAAAAACTGTATTCTTTGAAGAAAATTATAGGAAGATAGGACTTTATAATTATTGATCAATGAAATTGTTGTTGGCTGAGTTGATGCTACATCTGCTACTTTTTACAGCTGTCCACTGAGTTGTTTAGTTATGTTAGGGTGTGTTTGGAACCCTTCATTTTGAGGGAATTCAATTTATTTCATTTTCTATACAAAGTTTGTAAAATTTGTATTACAAAATGAAATGAATTCAATTCAATTCTCTAGGAATTAATGTTTCCAAACACACCCTTAGTCATGGGGTAACTTAATTTGATATATCTGTTTCTTATGATAAGATTTCTGCTATTGTTTAAGTACTTACATGAGAAGTTATGTTCAAATTGTCTATAGGGAACACATTCAACAAAAACAATTAGTGAGGTTAGTGGTACTGGGAAAAAACCATATGCACAGAAGGGTCTCGGAAAAGCAAGGCATGGGACATTGCGTGGACCACAGGTATGTAAGCTTTATAAACGTTATCCATTTAGTTGTTGGATACTTTAGCTTCTTTTTTTTATAGTAATGTGCTATGCCATTTGAGTAACTTAGCTGTACCTTGATTATTTTATTGAATCAATAACAGTTTAGGGGTGGCTGCGTCATGCATGGCCCTAAACCACGGAGTCATGCTATCAAATGCAACAAGAAGGTTAGGCGTTTAGGATTGAAGATTGCTTTGACAGCTCGTGCAGCGGAAGGAAAGGCACGTCTCTCTGTCACTGTCTAAATTTATGTTTCATGAATTATACCCATGGAAGGAGGTTATTATTTTTTTTGACTGCCTACTTTGTTAGCAACAGTTTGAGGGGGTTCAGTGTCTCTGCATTGATCAAAATGTGCCCATGTTCTTGCATGTATTGCGGAACTGATACTGCACCTTTTTGTGGGGATTAGATTCTCTTTCATCTCTTATTGCCTTCTTCATTCGCAGTTTCAGCTTTGTGGTTATCATATATTTTTGGGAGAGATACTCTGCTGAATTCCTCATTTCTTGTGATCTTCATCTCATGTAAAAGTTATTCAATGTTTCGTGGGTAATGATCTTAAAAGAAATTGTTAAATTGCAGCTCTTAATTTTTGAAGATCTGGAGGTCCTTACGCATAAAACTAAGAATATCGTGAACTATGTCAGTCAAATGGAGAACACCAAGAAGCTACTGCTGGTGGATGGTGGCCCCATTAATGAAAAACTGAAGTTGGCGACACAAAATCTGCATTATGTCAATGTTCTACCTTCAATAGTAAGTTTGACTTGCATCATTATTCCTTCCACATTATTACATGTAAAATAGCGAATCCTGGAACAAATAGGTGATATTTTTGCTTCCTTTTAGATTATGATTGTTATAGTTATATTTGATTTTATGTTCAAGGATGACAAAATTAAATACGTACCACTAACTGCCTAGGAATTGAAATTATGACAGTTTGAAATTTTGAACCTCTCATGATTGATATTGTCAAATTATTTATGATTTCATTTGTGAATAATAAAAGTAGGAAATACTGTGAAACCTCCTTTCTCGACGGCCAAGATTCTACATATTCTCCTCTAGAATGCTTGGAAAATTACTTGCGTATTTCATGTACTTGCTTTGTTTGTCTGAAAATGGTTTTTGTAATGAAGTCATCTGTAGTCTTTAAAAGTTCTTTTGTGAGCATCTTAAGCTTCAGTCAGCTATCGCTGTAATAGCAAAAGATGAACCAGTTTCATGTTGTATTCTACATGATCACGCAATTCATTTATGGAAGTATGCTCAGAGCTAACAGAGTATCTATCGCGTGTTCTTTCAATTTCAGGGCTTGAATGTCTATAGCATTCTCTTGCATGATACATTGGTGATGTCCCGTGAAGCTGTGAACAGAATTGTTGAACGGATGCACACTCCTATCAAACGATGAACTGGCATCTCCATATTCAGTTTTGTTCTGTTAGGTTTGATTTGGATGGAGAAGAAAGCCAGCATTAGGTGTCATGTTTCTGTAAAAGAGATGTCCAAGTCCAATTTCTTGTAATTTTACTTCTTTGACCTAGAAGCCTTTTTACAGCCGAAAATTTGCAAAAGGTTAAAGCATGCCAGGCGTAACTTTGCAGTGTTAGAGAAGAGCATAATGTATTTGTTTGAATAGGATTTTATGCAGTGTTAGAGAAGAGCATAATTTATTTGTTTGAATAGGATTTTATGCAGTGTTAGAGAAGAGTATAATGTATTTGTTTGAAGAGCATAAGGTTATGCACTGTCATCGTATTTGAATTTGAGTTTTATGTTGAAATGAGATTCAATAGTCAAACATCTGCTTAGTTTATGGGTTATCTCTCTAGTTGTTGTGACTTGATATCAGTTGTTTGTGGTAGGCACTGGAAAATGCAGCTTGAAGCTAATTCTTTACTGGTTTCAAATGTGATCTCTCTTTGAGATGAGTCGTTGAAAACGAGAAAACAATATCTGAAATTGGTGAAAAACATTTAAGGGCTCGTTTTTACAGTTCTTGTTCATGGTTCTGGCTGCATACACCAGGACAAAAAGGACAATCAGAGTAATTGCAGAAAGTGAAATAACCCTTGTCAAACAAGTGATTGACTACCATATACTGCATATCTTGCAACTGCAAAGGGGATTTCTTCCTTACGTTTCTCTTCAAAACCAACTAATTTTGTGAATTTTAAATATTACAGAGCACCATTTAAGAGATGATAAAAAAAACCAATTAAGAAGCAAGTACTGTGCTAATTTTGGCTTATCAAAATAAAAGGAGATTGGTCTTGTTTGCCAAAGTTGTTGTTTGTTGATGCGGTTTGTTGTTGTAGTTTATAATTAATTTGTAATTAGTGTTTGTTGAAAATATGATTTACGATTTTGTTAGATTTGTAAATGGCTAAAATGGATATATGATAATTAGTCAATCGTAAAAAAAATAAAGTCTCAAAGCAAAATGAAAAGAAATTAAGGGAAGGTTGTTTAAGATAAAAAAATCAAAACCTCAGAAAAACTTTTTAAAAAGTTTCATTTCAATGAAGTTTGAAAAAAGATATTAATACCTTATAATAAGAACCCCAACATATATTCTATATTATACCAAACAATAAAAAATTTTAGCCGTCTCCTTTTCTTTTTTGAAAAAAAAAAACTTTTGATGAAGGTATCAAACAGTTCAAAACTGGTCCTTTTGCCAATTGCTTTTGAGCCAAGGATTCAAAAGAGAAGGTTAAAGTTCTTATTGTGAAGCGCTCAAGTCAGTTAACTGTCAAAAGCAGCAATATTTTAAATATAGCCCACTTGAGCTGTTAAATTAACGCTTACAAGTAGTATAACAGTGATTTGTAATACACGGACATTCCTAATGAAGGAGTGTCCATGTGTCTGACACGTGTCCGACATGGACACGCGCCGGACACGCCTGGGACACGTGTCCAACACACCAGTTTTTAAATGGATATGCCACATCAACCCTTCTCTTCCGGACATTTCCCTGACACGGCTTGGACACATCACAGGACACGGTTTAGAGACCTATTCATGCATCTTCTTATTTATATTTCATCATTTCCAATATTCATTTATCCTATGGTGCTTAATATTGTCATATGAACTTGTTCGTATGATATAAATCTAAGAAAATTTAACGAAAATAAATAATCAAAATACTTGCATCAGACTTGAAAGTTTGTAGTGAACAAAACCTAAAATGAGCTTCATTTATCTATGGCCTAAAACATCAAGATCACCTTAAAATTGGCTTAGAAAACCGGATATCACTAGACCTGTTCGCGGGCCGGGCTACCCGCCCGGCCCGGCCCGAACCCGCTTCCATGGGCCGGGCTTGGACACGCATTTTTTTAAAAAGCCCGGCCCCAGCCCGAGCCCGTCAAAGCCCGAAGATTTATGGGCCAGGCTTGGTTTTTATATAAATACCCGAGCCCGGCCCGACGAATAATTTTATATATTTATTATATATTTATACATTAAATTTATTATTATTTTAAGATTTTATATTTTATCCTA
>CATIWQ010291421.1:0-21755 GCA_949673415.1 Euphorbia schlechtendalii
ACTTGGATTGCTTCAGTGTAGCATTCCGGTTCACCATTGTCGGTTAACAACAAGTAATACATAGATGGTGAAAAGCGTTGTGTTTGTCTAGAAGTTCGAGTTGAACGCCTTGGTTCTGGTGTCATTGGCTCCTCTTGAATTACTTCAGGAGTATTCTAAACTTCGTTTTCAGGAATGTCCTCGAACTCAACAAATTCCTTACTTTCAGCTTCTAGTTTTGAGCTGTTTGATTCTGCTGTCAGCCTATCCTTGTACATCACATTTTCGTTGAATATGACATCTCTACTTCTGATGATTTTTCGATCTTCATAATCCCAAAATCGATAACCGAATTCATCACCACCATATCCAACAAAGACACATTTGTTAGACTTGGCATCAAGCTTGCTTCTTTGAGTAGAATCAACATGCACATAAGAAATACAACCAAACACCTTTAAGTGTGAAAGGTGTATCTCTTTTCCGCTCCAAAGCTCCTCCGGTATTTCTCCATCCAAAGGTACTGAATGTCCATGATTGATCAAGTAAGCTGCAGTGTTGACAGCTTCAGCCCATAACATCTTGGGCAAACCAACATGTATCTTCATGCTTTTAGCATGTTCATTCAGAGTTCTGTTCATGGGCTCAGCTATGCCATTCTGCTGCGGTGTCATTAGAACTGTCTTCTCCATCTTGATACCATTTTCTGCGCAAAAATCTTTGAACTTTTTATCTTCGTACTCTCCTCCATTGTCTGACCTCAACTGCTTGACTTTTAAGCCAGTTTCATTTTCCACCATGGCCTTCCATTTTCTGAATGTATCAAAAACTTCTGATTTCTTCTTCAGAAAATAAACTCACACCTTCCTTGTTGAATCGTCAATGAAAGTGACATAATACAATGAGCCTGCTAAGGATGTAACTGGAGATGGCTCCCAAACATCAATGTGGACAAGCTCTAACTTCTCCCGCCTTGGGTGTTTTGCCGGTCTTTGTGAAAGTGACTTTCTTTTGTTTTTCAAAGATGCAATCTTCACATAAGCTTGAGTCTACACTTTTCAGGTATGGTAACTTTCCCTTTGATAGAAGTGTCTTTATCCCTTTCTCACTCATATGGCCAAGCCTTTGGTACCATAGATCTGAATCAATATTTTCTAGTGTAATGATGTTCTCTATGTTATTGGAGGTGGTATAGAGAGTACCGATCTTCTTACCACAAGCAATGATGAGTGCTCCTCTAGTAATCTTCCATTCGCAACTAGTGAAGGTTGTTGTATAACCTTCTTCATCTAGCTTTTTAACGGAGATCAAATTCCTTTTGAGACCAGGAATATGTCTCACTTCTTGAAGCTTCCAAGTAGTCCCGTTTGGAAACGTTAATCGAAAAACATCACCTTTTCCCACGATCTTTAAGGTTTCATCGTCTGCTAGATGAACCTTTCCGAAATCACCACTGACGTAGTTCTCCATAACTTCACAACATGGGGTAGCGTGAAAAGATGCCCCCGAATCCAAAATCCAAGATTCAATTGGACTGTTGATGCTTAGAATCATGGCGTCGCCTGATTCCTCCGCCATGTTTGTTGACTCCTTTGCTCCACCATTTTTCTTTGGTGCTTTGCAATCCTTCTTAAAGTGGCCCTTATTACCACAATTGTAACACTTCAAATCTTTCTTTGATTTAGATTTGCCCCTTTTAGATTTTGATTTGCTGGAATCTGAACTCCTATCTAGAGTTCACCCTCTAGACTCCATGTGTAGAGCTGAAGAGGTCGATGCTTCCCCCAATTCTCTTCGTCGAATTTCTTTACTTAGCAACAGATCTCGTACACCGTCGAATTTTAACTTTATATTATTCACCGAACTGCTGATTGCTGTAATTGTAGTGTTCCAGCTGTCTGGTAGAGATGACAAGAGAATTAAAGCACGAACTTCATCGTCAAATTCAATTTCCACGAACTTAACATGGTTGTGACTGTGTTAAGTTCATTCAGATGTTGGGCCACCGATGCCCCTTCCACCATCTGTAGATTGAATAGTTGCCTCATCAGGTGAACTTTATTCACAGTCGATGGCTTTTCATAGACATTAGCAAGAGCCGCCATTAGATCCACCATGGTCTTTTCCTTGTCTATATTGAAAGCAACGTTTCAGGATAATATCAACCGAATAACACCAAGAGCTTATCTATTGAGAAGTTTCCACTTTTCATCCTTCATGCCTTCTGGTTTGGTTTTCGAGAGAGGTTGATATAACTTTTTCTGATACAGATAATCCTCAATCTGCATCTTCCAAAAGCCAAAGTGTGAACCATCGAACTTTTCGATTCTAACTTTTCCTTCATCTACGGCCATCGCTTCCACTCAAATCTGGACTACCAAAATTAGTTCCTTTCTAATGTGGAAGATCAGACTAAGCTGCAACCACAGAGCATAGTAAGAAATAAACCAGGCTCTGATTCTAGTTGTTGGGGAATAAACACCGTAATTCCCATACTACCAGATTAATGGAATGCGAAAAATAACAGCAGAAAAATAACACAATATTTGATAATGGAGTTCGGCCAATTTTGCCTACCTCTCTGGAGCTGCTGCAGAATTTATTTATGGAGAAAGTTACATAGTACTTACAAAACACTCACCTCACACCCAATTATCCCTGAGAATTTTTAGAGAAATTCTCTTAAAGAAAACCCCTTAATAGATGTAATCAAAAGCACAAAAATTACTATAATTAATTTTTGCTTGACCCGCTTTTGATCTTCCTCTCTACTAATTTTTCTCTAACTCTCCAAATGCTCTCAAGCTCTCAAATTTTCTGATGATGATTTGCTTTGCAACTCATCCTATTTATAATGAATTGTTGAAGCATAGAGACAAAACAAATTTTCTGTGATGGCCCAAAAAAAACAACTTTCAGTGACTTTCGGTGGTGGCCCCCATAAAACAACTTTCGGTGGCCCCATGTTGTGGACTTTCTTAACATTCACTTCGAAGCTTAAAGCTTTTACCCTTATGTTTAATTTGGATTTTGGATAAAGGACCAAACTTTGAGGCTACCCTTTTCTCCTATATTGAAGAATGCAGCAATGTTGAAGATGGCTGAGAGCTTCAAAGGCTGCATCTTTATGTATAAATATTGCAGTTACTTAAACCATAAAATATCACATACAGCATAGAACATACAAAAAAATTGAATAACTGTAGAAAGTAGCAAACACAGAGATTTATAATGGTATCTTGGGAGTTTTTAATTCCCAGACTAATCCACTGTTGGAGTGAGCAATTTCATCAAGTAAGGGCACTGAAGACCACGACAAAGAGTACAAAACAAGCCATAATGAAAAGCTTAGTTCAAGTTCTCAAATATTACAACATGGAAGTAATAAAAGGCACAAACACCGCAAGATCTCAACAAATAAGACTAAAGAAACACAAGATTAGAACGAATACACCTTTAGCGAAAGGCTCTAACAAACTAATGAATCTTCCTTCGAAAGAACATCAACAAAACCTTTAGTCATCATAAAATTATCTCCAGAGAACTTGACATTAACCACATAGAAGAATCGCTTCAAAGAAGGAATCGAAAATCACCTCAGAGAAGAGAAGTGAACAGAAACTAGGGTTTCAAAAATGGTAAAATGAAAAGTCTTAGTTGGAGAGAAAGAAAGAAAAGTTTATATACTAAGAGAAAAAAATAAAAACACAACACTTAGTGCAAAGGCTTCCAGGTTGAATCCGGAATCTTGAATGTGTTAGACATGATATATGCCCTAGAAGTAATTAGGGCGATATATCATTATTAGCTATAATGTACAAACAATTTTGAATTATTATTAATATTAATCAATGCATCTTTGTTACTTATCAGTGCTTTCTATTTATTGTATCTCGCTGGTATCATATATGTTTTAATATGTATATGCACATTGATGAAATTAAAGTCTGTAACTAATTCATAGCGTAAAAGTGCAAGGACATAGTGGGAGTTATGTAGAGTGAGAACTATACATACGTGTTACTATGAATAGTCTAAATATCCCTAGTTGTAGTTTCATTGAGACTGGACATCAATGGAGCGGATAGACTAGCATGTGTAGGCTTACTCCTTGGGTTAGTTCCAAGCACTGATCTCACGAGCTGAAGGTAGTACCTTGAGTTAACACATGAATGTATTCGGGCAATATATTGGAGACCACTATAAGATAAACACTCGAAAATAACTATATCTATGTGTTGGTGTCATGTCTTATTGTAGTAGTAGTACGAGTATCCTCAGACCTGAGATACCGGTTACCTTATGTAGGAGTTGTTATACTTTAGGTCATACTTATTCATACCCTAGCGATCAGTATGACACGGGTATTACGGGTATAGCGATGATCACATGTTGGTAAGCTGTGTAGTCAAGATGGGATCCATTGCTCTTGATATAGTAATATAATGGAGATATACCTTAGGGCCCCTTGTAGAAGTGACACTCTCATAAACCTCTGATTTGAGTATATGTTTGATAGAACTAGTTTCTAATTGATCAAGATACAATGCTAAGTGGTGTGCTTCGTGAACAAGTCTAATTCCTGGATAGCTATGCTTATTACATGAGCTGAGACTTAATCCAAGCTCAATAAACTAGATGGTTATTAAACTAATGGAAGGAGTGTATTGTACTAGTTACCATTGCAGAATCGGATTAAGTCAAAGCATGTGATGTTCCAAGTATCGGGGGATCATACGCCTTTGCTAGCTAGAAAGCCCTTTTAATTGTCTAGAGCTATCAGGTTCCATGACGGTCTAGAACATTGAGCCTAATGGTTCCCGGAAGGGAAGCCAAGTTTAGGTTAACCTCTAGCGGCTCTATACTTTGGGATCTTATGAGGTCACAAACTTTGGGTCTTTATCGGACCATGTAAAGAACCTATGGACCAGGTCTGTACCAAAAATGCAAGCTGAGAAATTAGTGAGAAGAATTATTAATTGGTTTCATCAAATTAATAAATAACAGAAATAATAAAAAGATAGGGAAAAGGTTGCACAAAGTGAGCAAGGGAATTTTCCCGTTGCGAGTGAGCCCCAAACCAAACACAGGTTGTTCAAAGTGGGGCATGCGCGGCCGCCCCCCAAGCCAAAGGGCTTGCGGGCCGCTAGCACGCGGGGACAGTCTGCACACACTAGTAGGCTGCAGGCCGTGAGCGGTAGTGCTTACTCGGCCTGCACGCAGCAAGGGCTGCGTGCATGCCCTCAAGCTAGGCTTGCGGGAAAGCCTGCATGCCCACTAGGGCTTACCTTGTAGCAACTGCAGGTCAACCCGCGGGTATCTATACCCGCGTGGTTGACCCACTATACATGGGATGGGATTTATCCCATCCCATGTAGAGTTTTAAGGGAAGTCTATCACTCCCCTTTTTTTCCTATAAATAGGCTTCAAATCCTCATTAATTCATACACACAAAAAATCTTTGAGCTTTTTTTCTCTTTAATTTCTATTCTCCTCTTCTTTTGTTGTGCGAGATCCTCCACGAGTTTCTCGAAACAAATCGAAGAGTTCTTTTAGAAGGCTTAAAGTTTAAGTAAGATTTCGATTTTGATTTTCAGGTTGATTTACAAATAGTCTAGTAACTGCTATTAATCAACAGGTTACACCTCTTCAAAGTTTTGGTCAGTGAAGATCCGTATGGATCAAGTCATAGTGACTCTCCTTTTAGACATGATGTATGCCCTGGAGGCAATATAGGGCCATATGTCTTTATTAGCTACAATGTACAAACAATTTTGAATTATTTATAAAAATTGAAGGTGTTGGTTCGTAAACAGGCCATAAACAATAGCAGAGGGGGGGTGAATTCCTTATCTTGGTTACATTTAAGTTTTTCAAAAATCTTTCACCAAGTTCAGTTTTTTAAATGCGTGCTGAGTATGCATGCTGAGTGCGATATAAAAACTTATAAACTGCTCAGCTTTACTAGTACAATTTATCTTCAATCTTTAGCTGAGTAAGTCTACTCAGCATAGGTCGGATAAGAAGTAAGAATGCAAATTAGAGAGAGATGAATGAGCAATTCGCCGATAAAGCTAAATGCTTGGAGTTAGAACATCAACACCTGATATTTATCCTGGTTCGGCCCCTAGCCTACCTCCAGTCCCCAAATACCTTCTCCAAGCTTTAATAAACTAGTTATTCATTCCTTTAATATGCAGAGAAGCCTTTACAGCGGGTAGACACAATTATAAAAAGTACCTTCCTTTCTAACTACCACTCAACTCAATTTGGTTACCCTTCCCAAATTGATACTCAGATTAATATAAGAATGCGAACAGAATTCAACTTATAGAAATGTCTAATCCTTACAATGTTAATTTAAGCTGTTTCTCTCTATTACAAGTAGATAAGACTTTTGATGTTTGCTGATTTCTTACAATGGAATTTCTTTGGAAGCTAGAGTAATTGCGTAGCATTTTAGCTCTTAAGAAATTTGAGGTGATTCTCCAAGTTTGAACGTCTACTCCAGTCTTCTATTTATACTTTGAAGCTCTGAGAAGTAGCCGTTGCAAACTTTACGAGATCGCTGATCTTCAATTTCTCATCTCTTTAAATATTTCGAATATTCCCATTGGAGATAGATTCCAGGACATTTAGAGGAATTTGAACATTGAGGCATGATAAAACTCCATTGACAAATTCTCGTTTATCTTCAAGCAATCCGGATCTGAGAGAAGCGCTCTATATTGTAACGTGGAGTCTTCCCATTGGATAACCTTGCTGACATTGGCAGAATTGCGCGAAGATACTTGAGACGTGGTGCATAACAGAAATTCCTTCTGCTTGGAATGTAGCGGGGAATCTCTGATAGCTGTACTCACATTTTTGACGTTGTGAGGACCATAGGAATCTTTCTTATTTTCAACGCCTTTTACCTTAAAAAGTACTAAAAGAATATTTCGTTCCATCATAGACAACGTTAGTAGCACATGTGTCATTACATCTCTACGTGTCAAATAAAATGTGCTTTTAAATAGATAAAAGCAGAGACTCAGCATGAGCTGAGTGACTTAATTCTAAACTATGTAGTACTCATCATAGACTTAGCTTTTCTTACTCTAAGTTATAACCTAATTAATCACCCATCAATTAATACTGAGTTATTCTCCCTTGAATAAACTCAAGTTAGCTTTATTAATTAAGAGTCTACTTAGTATTCAATTAATTTCACTATTCTTGTCAGCTTGCTATTTCAAAACTACTCAGTACTGTGAAGTACTATTAACTTGGGTTCTACAATCTCCCCCATTTTGGATAGATAGCAAACTAGGTAGTAGATGAAGTTAATTGAATAAATAGTTTAAAGATTACAGAATACCTGAAAGCGATGTAAAGATTCCCTTTTGTTAAGTGACTTTCCTTAGTCAGCTTGTGCTCCCCCATACTGAGTGAGTCTTCTACAAGCGACTCAGCTCCCCCATACTTAAAGGATATCTTCTTGATTTGGGACTTCATCTTACTTCAGCTTATCTTCAAAGGTTTGGTCTCTTGTATGTTTTCCTGTATCACATGGTTAGATGCATAGCAGAAAACATATTTAGCATAGAAAAGTTAAGAAGATCTTAACTTGATGTGGGAACTTGTATTTTTATTAAATTCAAAAAGATGACTTAGTCAGTATATAAAACATGTCCTGAGCTAAGATTACAATAAGTCCTATTACAAGTTCTACATCTATTGGATCATGGCCTAATCTACTTTTTATACGTAGAAGAGGAAGATCCTACAGTCTTGTTCTTGTTAGATGGATGCATCAGATGAGCATGCCTTGGAAGAGAACCCTTGTTAAGATTTGCCATTCTAGGTGAATCTTCAGCTACCTTCTCCCCCTTTGCTATCTGATCTTGAATAATTTGATCAAGATAGACATTAAAGGTGTCGAGTGTAACTTGGAAGTTCTCTTGCTGACCAATAATCGCTGGGGAAATCTCTTACTCCAATTGCTCCTTACCTTTTGTTGAGAGGAAGTCTTGGTCATTTAGCTTGCTAAGAAGAAGATGATGGCAGCATGAGAGATGAGTTATTTGGTCAAGGCCTTGACTGGTAAACTATTGAAAACACTAAAGAAGACCACAAAAGTCAGTTGCTATCAGTGTAATCTTCAGCTAAGCCTCAATGTCAAGAAGCTTGGGACCAAAGGATTTTATACTCTTGGAAGTGTAATCGATGTCTTTTCCATCCAGCTCTCCCATTCTGAGTATCGTGTCCACCTTCTTCGTCAAATCTTCCACCTTAGTTTTAATTACGTTTAGCTTTCTTATGGAGTGACATTCCGATCTTAGGGCAGAGGGATTATATTGGAGGTGCATTAGGCATAGGCTTGTCTGGAAATATTTTTCCCATCGTGGATACTAGAAACTTTTGAGAAGAGGAAATTTTCTCCGTGATGTGATCACTGACCTCTCGCTAAATGGTGTCCATCTTACTATGGAGAGGATCAAGATCAACCACAAGGGCCTTGTCCAGCTTCTTAGAGATATCCTTGAGGAGCTTGAGGACTTTATCCTGCTTATTATCATGCACAAGCAAGAACTGGTACTCGAATTCCACCAGCTTTGCTATACTGTGTCTCACATCCTTTGTAGATGCTACCTCCTTTGAGATTTCCTCGATCTTGCAATTGGTTAGCCTCTTTATTTTGGCTTGCTCCTTACCGAGCTCATGGATCTATGTCACTTGAGTAGCCATGTTGGTACTCAAGAGACTCAGCTGCTTAGTAGATGCGTCTACACTACCCTTTATCTTTCCTTGGGGATAAATGCAGTAGCTACTCCAAGTTAAGCTGTAGAGTCCATTAACCCATTCAAGATTAGGACTATCTTATCTACCAGGCTTTTAGCACTCTCTTTTTCCAGGTGAATTCGAGTAACCAACATACTACCTTGGATCCTCTCAAACTCCTCGAAGTATAGAGAGTCTCTAGGAACACTTGTGTGCTGTTCGAATTCAGGAAAATTTGCCTTATGCCTGGACGATAAGTTCGTTAATTCTTGAGCAAGTGGCATTTTGCTTACTGCTCCATCTAACTCAGCATTAGTCCTGAGCTAGGAAATTGCTTTCTTGCTAACTCACAGATCTGTGCCAGGAAAGATGTATCAGCCATTGTTGGCTTGCTGCTGAGTTTAGGTGTTTCACTGGCTGTAAAATTTTCCTCGGCATTCTGACCACTTGCTTTTTCCTATTGAGTGGAGTTCTCAGCTTTAGGAACTTCCCTAACTAGAGGGGTTAAGGGGGTTATGGATGGGTTTGAAGAAAAGGTAGGTTGAGAGACATGCATAGTTGAGAAATTTGGTTTAAGTGGAATAAAAGGTGCAATGGCTCTTGAAGAAATGTTGGTTTATTGAGAATGTATAGGAGATGGGGGAGGTGAAGGAAAAGAATCTTGGGTATTGACAGGTGAAGAAATGTGAATTGGGGAATGTACAGAGTTAGAAGTAGAAGGTGAAGAATTTACAAGAGAAGGGTGTGAAGGATTTATAAGAGAAGAAGGAGGGGTAGGTTTTTTAGGAACATTTGGGTTGGCTGTTTGATCCAAGGATAGATTAGCTTGAGGTTGCTCATGTTGAGAAGAAGGCTCCTCAACATGACTAAAATTTGGAGTAGGGATGCTAGCATCTTAAGGATCTGACTCCTAAGAAAACTGGATGAAGGTTTCTTCAGCATCCTCCTAACTGCTTACCACCTGCACATTTTTCTCTAGAGGCCTTGTGGTAGCAGAACGCTTATGCTAAGTGCCTTTAAGTTTGGCAAATACATCTTGCATATTCTCAGCAGCGTTAGACACATCCTTGTCCTCTTCCTTCGACTTCTTAGACTCGCCCTGCTCCTCAGTATCTTCTGAGAAGACCATTTTGCGCTTGGTGGCGCAGGAACTCATTAGCCTCAGCCTCTATCTCCTGAGCCTCAACTTGCTATTCAGATAATAGCTTAGACTCTGCCTCCTTTTATGTTTGGGTTTTTGCTTGCATCTTCCTTCTCTGATGCTGAGCAGGAGCTTCATTGGACTTGGCTTGGCTCTTCCCCTTTGCCTTAGAGGAAGCAGCCTTCTGAGCTGCGGAGGATGAGGTAGGGATCTTCTCCAGTATGGTGGAGATGGGAACTTCATCAGAGTTAGCATCCTCCTCAAAGTCCACCATGAATTGATCCTCATCCTCCTTGCTAATGTCCTCAGGTAATACTATCGGTACGCACTTCTGCTTATGCTTTTGTTGTACCTTGGTGTACCTAGCATGGACCTGATTGTAAGCCAATTTGCTAAAGTGAGACATTTCAAGTGTTCTTCTCACAGGAAAAACTAAGTTATTAGACTCCCCTAGAAACTCGCCCATGTCGACCTTCACCGCCCTCATAATCTCAGTTATGAGGTAACCATAGTGATAGATGGTAGTAACTTTTGTCAAGTGATGAAGAATCATCACATGCCAATTTAGTTTCTTACCCTTTACCATATGGTAGACCACACAATGTTTGAAGTAAGTGCAGCTAGTCAACGAGCCAGTCTTGGGTAGCGGCAACTTCACTACTAGCTCATGACACATTCTTGCTGTCCATGATATTCTGCTAGCAACAATCTCCCTTGATATGTAGTTGGTTGGGAGTTCCCAATCCTTGGGAATGATGACAGTGTCTTCATCACCGGATTTGCGGAGCTGAGTTCCTGAGTGAGGCATGTTCAGAATGCTTGCAATCAGCCTAGAGCGGATAAGAGTGAATCTGCCTCCAAAATACATCAACAGTATACAGCATTAAAGCCCTCAATTGCATACAAGTGAGTGTAGAAGGCTCTAATGAGTTTTGAGATAGCGAGACCCTCCATTTTCAGAAATGAGCTGAGGTGCTAATGCTTGATAACCCGGTGCATGGTCTTGTTCAGTAACAGCCCCTCATAAGTGACCTCATAAACTAGATTGAAATCCAAGTTCTCCTCCCATTCAATTTTGTCAAGATGGGTTCCTGCCTCAAGAGTTATCTTTTCCATCTTTCCTTGGTTGTTCACCACAATCTTCATGGGGGTGGTAGCCTTGATTCTGAAGGTGGTTTTGGTTCTCACCATTTTAGAGATTTTTGAGAGAGTTTTGAAAGAAGAAGAAATTAGGGTTAGAATGCTCTGAAGATTCAAATTCGTAGAAAGCAAGTGACCCATTTCCTTCAACTATTTAACTTATATAGACGATCTCAACTTTCTCCTGATATGTGTCACGATCTCAACTTCTGATTGAAAATGAATGCTGTGATTGACATCTAATGAATTGT
Source organism: Euphorbia schlechtendalii (assembly GCA_949673415.1). Classification (NCBI taxonomy): domain Eukaryota; kingdom Viridiplantae; phylum Streptophyta; class Magnoliopsida; order Malpighiales; family Euphorbiaceae; genus Euphorbia; species Euphorbia schlechtendalii. Next base: position 11,275 of record CATIWQ010291421.1, read on the forward strand.
CTCAGTAAAACGATGAGTTTTGATGAAAATGGTTCCAATTCAAGCGTGTGTATTTTCAAAACGTAGAGGTTTGAATTTTAACCACGAATAGAAACTCACGCCATTTCTTCAAAACTTAACGGTGATCTCCAACACTTAGCTAAATTTTTGAGATTTGTATCCTTCTTCTTCATCGTGGATTAGCCATACCAATCAATTGCCTCAATACACAAAATTGTTCCTTTGGCAATGGTTTGGTGAAGATATCAACACGCTGTTCCTCTGATGGAACATATTCCATCTTGACATCTCCTCGTAGCACATGATCTCTAATGAAGTGATGCCTGATGTTGACATGCTTCATTCTCCCATGCTGAACTGGATTCTTAGATAAATCATTTGCACTCTTGTTATCACACATAACTTCAAGATAATTAGACTTGATGCCATAATCTTCCAGTTGTTGCTTTAACCAAAGCAGTTGTGCCACGTAACTTCATGCTACCATGTACTTAGCACGACAGAAGTTTGCTTCTTACTATACCAAGAGACAAGACACTCTCCAAGGAAATGACATCCTCCTGTTGTACTCTTCCTGTCGAGTTTGTCTCTTCCATAATCAGCATTTGTGAATCCACTAGGAGTGAAATCTGAACTACTAGGATACCATAGACCTGCTTCAATTGAGCTTTACAAGTATCTGAGAATCCTCTTCATAGTTGATAAGTGAGATTCTCTAGGATCAACTTGATAACATGCATAGTAGCACACGGCATACTATATGTCTGGCCTACTAGCAGTGAGATATAGAAGAGAATCGATAATTCCTCTGTAGAACTTGCTGTCTACTAGTTTACCAGCTTCATCTTTACTCAAGATAATATCTGTAGCCATGGGAGTGGACATTGGCTTCGAATGTTCCATGTCAAATTTCTTCAGGACTTCTTTTGCATGCTTGGATTGGCTTATGAAAATTCCATCCTCAGTTTGCTTGATTTGAAGACTAAGAAAGAAATTGAGCTCTCCCATCATAGACATTTCGAACTCGCACTTCATCTGCTTGCTGAATTCCTTGCACAGCTTCTCATCAGTTGCACCAAATATAATATCATTAACATATATTTGGACTAGCAACACATCTTCTTTCCTTTGCCTGGTCAACAGAATTGTATATGCTTTCCCTCTTTCATAGCCTTTGCTGATCAAGAATTTGGTTAGCCTCTCATACCAAGCTCTTGGAGCCTGCTTCAATCAATAAAGAGCTTTCTTCATTTTGAAGACATGCTCAGGATTCTTTGCATCTTCAAAGCCTGGAGGCTGGCGAACATAGACTTCTTCTTGAATGAATCCATTCAAGAAAGCGCTTTTGACATCCATTTGAAATAATTTGAAGTTCATATGAGATGCAAAAGCACAAAGGATTTGAATGGCTTCTAACCGGGCTACTGGAGCATAGGTTTCATCATAGTCAATTCCTTCTTGTTGATTGTAGCCTTGAGCAATAAGCCTCGCCTTGTTCCTGACAACAACGCATTTTCATCTAGCTTGTTCTTGAAAATGCATTGGGGCTGATAATTGATTTCCCTTTAGGCTTAGGAACTAGATCCCAAACATCTTTAGGCTTGAACTGATCCAATTCCTCTGGCATTGCAATCACCCAATAATCATCTCCTTCTACATCTTCAAACTTCTTAGGTTTGATCAATGAAATGAAGGCTAGATGACTTATCATTCGACTGAGCTGACCTTGCATCATCATAGGATTATGAACATCATCAACTATTCTATCTAGTGGATGGTTGCGATGAACTCTAATCTCTCTTAGAAGACTTGGGTCAACTGCTGGAGGATCGACAACTAGATGCTAAGGTGGAGGTTGATCTTCGCCATCATTGAAGTTGATAGAAAGATCTTCATCATCATCTTTGGCTTCCTCAGCTGGGGGCTCCTATGCTGATTTGGGTGGTACAGCTTGTGGTATAATGAGTTAATTTGAAAACTGAGGAACTCCTTCATCTTCATTAGAGGAACGTCTATCTGCAATGTTAGTGTGAGCACGGGATTTTTACTCCCGACTCTCGAGTTCGATGATGAAGCAATAAATTTCCCTTGTTAGCGTTTCACATTTTGCAGGGTCCTGAAATCATCCGAAAATCATCTACTTTATTTCTTTGGGCCTTCCTCAACTTTTAAAAGCCCAAACCAAGAAAAGCCCGCTGGGCTAATCCATATCGTTAATGATATGGATAGATATCGGTAACGATATCAAAGGATATCATTAACGATATCACCCCATATCGTTACCGATATCGATTGCTCAGACACACAGAAATAGCTGGCACCGAATTTTTCAACACAAAGACCAATACCAGCCCACAATCATGGATTTTCTTCATCCTACAGACTGTAAACATTACAGCTAACCCATATTGACCAGGAAATAATGGAAGAATGGGACAATATTGATGATGTCATCCACATGGCAAGTGGATGACTTTTGGATTGAAGAGAGCTCTTAAAAGAAAAGAGCTGGATTTAAAGAAAGAGGGGGAAGGCTGCTGAAAATCTCAAACTCGAATTTCAACATTTATCACGGGACTGAAGAAAAATTTCTCAGATTCCTTATATTTTAATTCTTGATTGAAGGGGCAAAAATTTTTGCTTTCAGCAATCTCAATCAAGGAATTAAAATATATACCATGAATATATCTACTAATAAAATTCCTCATTCTTGCAAGAATCCCTTCAGCTCACAAGGGGCATCCACTGGACTTATTACAGTCCACATCATTCAACGGACCTATCACGGTCCCCATCTTTCAAGGACCTATCACGGTCCCCATCTTTCACGGACCTATCATGGTCCCCATCTTTCCGGACCTATCATGGTCCATACCTTTCACGGACCTATCACGGTTTATACTTTCAAAGACCTATCACGGTCCACACCTTTCAAAGACCTATCATGGTCCACATCTTCTCGACTCATCACAGTCACCGGACCTATTACGGTCCACATTTTCCAGACTTATCACAGTCACCAGACCTATTACGGTCCACATTTTCCCGACTTATCACAATCACCGGACCTATCACGGTCCACGTCTTCTCAACACATCACAGTCACCGGACCTATTACAGTCCACATTTTCCCGACTTATCACAGTCACCGGACTTATTACGGACCACATTTCCCGACTTATCACAGTCACCAGACCTATTACGGTCCACATTTCCCCGACTTATTACAGTCACCGGACCTATTACGATCCACAACTTCCAGACTTACTACAGTCATCGGACCTACTACGGTTCTCACTTCCCTGACTTACTATAGTCACCAGACCTATTACGGTCCTCCAAATTCTTGACTTTCCATAGTCATCCGAACCTTCTACGGTTCAAAATTCCTGACTTTTTACAGTCATCTGAACTTTCTACAATTCACACCTTTTCCCAGCCTTATTAACGATCAACCATCCCACAGTGGATTCCAACGAAGACTCACAGCAGTCGACGTATCATCAAAGGCATGGAGCACACGGCTTTAATCCTTTCCCCAGCAGTTCCGAGTATCACGGTCAACTCACAAGGGGCAAATCATTGCCAAACGGGCAATTCACATCAAGGGGCACGGAGAGAGCAATCACCGACAATGTCGCACCTAGAGGGAAGTTTCCAAGCATCATCCCCGAAGAATGCCAACCGCTACCGGGCAGGTATTATCTCTAAACCCCGCTGCTCTTTCAATCGTGGGACCATACTAATCTCATATTAGCAATGATCCCACGAGGGGCAGTCTGTGAGAACGGGATTTTTACTCCCGACTCACGAGTTCGATGATGAAGCTATAAATTTCCCTTGTTAGCATTTCACATTTTGCAGGGTCCCGAAATCATCCGGAAATCATTTGCTTTGTTTCTTTGTGCCTTCCTCAACTTTTAAAAGCCCAAACCAAGAAAAGCCCGCTGGGCTAATCCATATCGTTAACGATATGGATAGATATCGATAATGATATCAAAGGATATCGTTAACGATATCACCCCATATCGTTACCGATATCGATTGCTCAGACAGACAGAAATAGCTGGCACCGAATTTTTCAACACAAAGACCCATACCAGCCCACAATCACGGATTTTCTTCATCCTACAGCCTGTAAACATTACAACCAACCCATATTGACCAGGAAATAATGGAAGAATGGGACAATATTGATGATGTCATCCACATGGCAAGTGGATGACTTTTGGATTGAAGAGATCTCTTAAAAGAAAAGAGCTGGATTCAAAGAAAGAGGGGGAAGGTTGCTGAACGAAAGCAGAGGAGAAAGAGCAAAAGAAGCTACCATTTTTAGATGCAAGGTGGATTGAAAACCTTTCATCATTATTCTTGAACCTTTTCCCACAAAAACATAAACAACACAAACAAAAACCAAATCTTTGGATCCTTAGAACACTTCTAAGATCCAAATCCAAGGGAGGAAGTAACACTTGTTCTTCCCTTTCTCATTCCAAACAAAATTCTGGAAGTTTCAGCCTTCCCATCAAAGGAGACTACTAACTCTCCATTTCTACTAAAAATCGGTAAAATCGAACCAAAGAAACAAGGAGGACTTTTTCGGGTGTTTTTGTGGACCAAAAAAAGTGGATTCACAGCTACTGGGTAAGCCTCTGAGTTCCTAGAGTCGTGCTTACATTTATATTCTTTGCGTTTTGAAGTTTCATTTGATTTTCGGTTATTATCGTTTTCTGTGCACTATTTTTTTCCTTGATTTTCAGTATGATTTGAAACCTTTTTTGTAATTTTCTTTGTAATAAAATATTCGACACTTCCTGAGCTTTCCGGAATGATAAAAATCATTAAAATCCATTAAGTATAGCAAAAGTTATAGTCATTTGAAGTTTGGATTAGGTTTTTGTGCCGTTTCTGCTATTTTTGCATGTTTACTGCAGGTTGAGGAAATCGATATCGTTAACGATATCACATGATATCGGTAATGATATTGATCAATGCTGGTAATGATATCGCCCTACCAGAATGTGTTTTCGCTTCGTTTCGCTCCGTTTTGAGTCGTTCAACCTCTGGATGACCCACAGAGACAATTTTAAATTAAAAAATCACTAAATTGTAATTATTTGTATTTATGTGTGATTTATTTACATGTATGCATGCTCAGCCTAGATTTACGTTTCTATGCGTTTGTTAGGTCACCCCCACGAAGGGAACAGCACGTGTTCCCGGATAACCATCCTCGCTAAATTTACCATGCGGTCATTTTCATTAATAAAATGGACCAACATATTTGTAAATAAAAATGAATCATTTTTATTTATAACAAATTTTAAATCATCGATGTTTTAATTAGGCCACACGGGCCTCGCTAAAATCAAAATCGAACAAACGTGATATCCCCTGTGCTTACATTCGTGGATGTAGGTTAGAACTTAGGATTTAACTTCCTTCGGGTATTGCAAATATTTGTACGAGAATGGTAATTAATAGATTAGGTGGGCGGATGAAACCCCCGAGTCTTGTAATTTATTAATTTATTCTTCCGCATTTACTTTTCCGCATTTATTTAACGCCTGATGTATGATTTACCGCTTTTCACCTATGTGTTAAATCATGCATTTTAAACTTGAAAATGAATTAAGTGTGAATATGCATAACTAAGAAATACGGTTTTCTATAGATGTAATATAATGTGATCCAATAAGAAATAAGCAACTTATCCTGAACCCGAATCTCTGTGTCTTGTTGGGCCGTCCCCCGGATGTTAAGCCTCACAAGACTCTAATTCCTGGAAAGAGCTAATCCAGGTGGCGACTCCACAACGAGAGATGGTGAATTCGGGTTCGAACCGATCTGAATAAATGTTTTCACCCTCTTTCAAAACCATCTTCCCGGGCTCCCGGCCCGGCACAAACCATTTTTCCAAACACCCCGGTGGACCGCGCCTCTCATCCCGCATGCTCTCGGCCCACCGCTCCGTGTCGTCCGCTCATTGTTAGTTTCATCGAAATCTACATGCATAGACTGCTCTAAAAGGCTGATACGCTTGACTTATATTCTATATGCCCTACTGTTAGTTGAGTATCCAAAAAGATACCTTCATCAGACTTAGGATCAAACTTTCCTAATTGCTCTTTGGTATTAAGAATATAGCACTTACAGTTAAAAGATCTGAGATGACCAATCTTAGGCTTGCGCCCTCGACAAAGCTCATAGGGTGTTTTCTCAAGAATTGGGTGAATTTAAACCCGATTTAAGACATAACAGGCTATGTTAATAGCTTCCCCAGAAAAATACATTGGTAGATTGTTATCACTCAGCATGGATCGAGCCATCTCAACTATTGTTCTATTCTTCCTTTCTACAACCCCATTTGTTGAGGCGTATAAAGAGAAGAGAAGTTGTGGTCAATGCCATGTGCTGAACAAAATTCTTCGAAATAGAAATTCTTGAATTCACGTCTATGATCACTTCAGATTCTACAAATTTTATCTCCAATTTCATTCATTATCCATTTACCAAAAGATTCATAAGTCTCATCTTTGCTACTCACCAAGACTACCCATCTGAATCTCGTGAAGTCATCTACTACCACCAATGAGTACCTCTTACTACCCAATCTCATAGGCTGAACTGGGCTGAAAAGATCAAGGTGGAGTAACTCCAATGGTCTCTTAGTTACTACGTGATCTATTAATCTAAAAGATTTCTTAACTTGCTTACCAAGTTGACAAGTAGAACATAGTTTATCCTTTTCAAAGCTGATATTGGGTAAACCCGCAACTAATTGGTTTTTGGCTAGTTTAGACAGAATGTTCATATTAATATGACCAACCTTCTATGCCAAAGCCACAAATTATCCTCCTTAGATGCAAGATAAACATTAGTGGAGCCAGGGGATAAATCAATCGTATAAACATTATTGATCCTGGGAGCAAAGAGTATATTTTAGTCAGTCTTACAATCAATCAGTAAGCATCCTACTATGTCAAACATAACCTTTTTTCCTTTGTCATAGAGCTGGGCTATGCTAAGCACATTGAACTTCAGACCTTTGACCAGAGAAACCTCTTCGATTAAAGGAGAGACACCAACAGTGACACAACCTACAATCTTGCGTGGTTATCTCCAAAACTGACACTTCCATTTCTTTTGCGCTCCAATGAGATGAACAAGCTTTCATCTGTTGTCATATGACTTGAGCATCCACTATCCAAATACCACATTCCAGAGTCATCAGCAGATCTAAGGCTCACCTACAAAATAATCACTTTTTCTTAGGTACCCATGCTTTCGAGCTGGGTCCTCCTTTATTAGCAGTGCTTAGGTTTGACCAATCGTACTCATCATAATAACCATTTTTATGCTAACAAAGAACTAAGGTATGTCTAGCTTTCCCACAAAAACCGCACACCATTTTTGCTTTCTTCCTTTCAGAGGAATTTTTCCTCTTAGAATTGCGAGTTTGGTTACTCTAAGTTTGATTGTTGGCTGGAGGAGGAGCCTCTTTCTTCTTTAAAGCCATCATCTCAGCAATCAACTCATCTAATTTCTTAGTGAGCTTACTGATAGAACATTCTTGATACTCATCTTTTTCTTTAAGAAAGAAAATATCAAGTGATAAGGAAGCATTAGTATCTTCCAAATCATCACATCTCCTCACTAACTCTTTGATGTTTTTCATTGACTTACTAGTTAGTTTCATAACATCAAAGAGAGCCTAAGCGAATTCTTCAATGGATAAAGGAAGTTCAGAATGTACCTTAGTTTGAGGAGCTTTTCCTTTATCACACTGAACTTCAAAGTTGATAGTGGTATGATCTCTACCGGAGGTAGATGCTGAGCCTTCGCCTCTATTCTCTATTGCCATCAAGTAGAGCTTGGCTGAATCAGTAGCTTCTTCATCAGATGATGAAGATTCTTCTGAGTTGCTCCAAGTGGTAGTAAGTGCATCATTTTTCTTGGAGAACCTCTTCTTGAACCTGTCCTTGTTCACCTTTGAACAGCTTGACTAGATGTGGCCTTTCTCTCCACACATGAAGCACTTGATATCTTTGCTTTGATCCTTCTTCGATCCTTCCTCAGCTCCACACCGGTGTTGAGTTGACTTGATTTTAGCAAGAAATTTCTTCATGGTGTTGAATTTCCCATGAGTTAGCAAGGTGCCTATCAGCTCATCATAGCTGTAGGTCTTAAGATTATGAGCCTCCTTGATAGCGCTCTTCTTGGAATCCCACTCTACTGTAAGAGTGCGGAGAATCTTCTTCACGAGCCCTTCCTTGCTAAACTCCTTTCCAAGCCTCTTCAGTTCATTAACAATGTTAATGAACATGGTATACATGGTCTGAATACCCTCACTAGCACCCATCACGAACATCTCATACTCTCTCAGCATGAGATTGATCTTAGACTCATTGACCTTGTTGGTCCCCTCATAGGTAATTGTTTCCCACTTTTCTACTGATAAGTTTAATAGTTTGTTCACAAGATTCGGCTATATATCAATGGTGCCAAAAACTTGTTCACATAAAATATAGGTGTTGTCAATACCCCTTATCAAATAGAAAAAGGATGATAACTGCAAGTATACAGTTGCGATGTAGTTTTAAAAGATATCGATCCCACAGGGAAGGACTAGCTCTAAAGATCAACAAGGAAGATAAAATAAAGAAAATAAATAAGTTTGTTATTTTAGGTAGAAGGGTTAGAATGGAGAATGAGTAAATATAGGTATAAAAGATTAGAGAATCTAAATATATAGATTTTCCCTACGAAATATGGATAGAAGAGAAAACATGCAAGTTCAACAAATATGTTACGATTCACTAAATTAATCTAATAGACTCGGTTCTAAATATTTAGATGTTCAATTATTTTTCGCAGAGTAACACATGAAATGACTTTTCAAAACCTAGCGCAAACGAATTAAGATGATTATATAAACCTGGAAAACATCAATACTATGCTTAGTACGGGTCGCTCTCACATAGCCAAATTTAGCAAGTTACCATTCCAAAAATGTTGGCTCACTAAACAGTGTTATATCACAGATCCAGTGATTATACACAATATTGTTAACCCCGAAACTACACTTAAAATTAACTCCAACGCATATAACTTGATTAACATAAAAGACTTAACACGTAATACGCATTATGACACATAGACATATCATAAACTTCGAAATAGAAAGTATAAGCAGAAAGATAAGCAAAGTTGTAAGGTATGCAAGTGAAAGCTAAAGTTGATCAAACCGTATCCACTCTTTAATGGGAGTCGTCAATTCCTATGTCTGCTTTGAATTCAGTCTTGGCCCGTACAGAACCTCCGCTAAGATGCTATTCTTTGCGAATATCAAACAAACAAATATTGAAGAATGAAAACTTTTATTGATAAATGATTTGCAAGTACACTTATACAACAATTACTCGAGAATATAGAGAAATCTAGTGATCGAAACAAGGATTTGAATCACTTAAACATTTTCTCACTAGCACTTATGAATGTAGTGAATTCTCTATCTATACATACACTATATCTCTCACTTTTTCTAATTCTAATGCCACATCGTGTACTCCACGAAATTGTAAGGTTTGGAACCCTATTTATAGAGTTCGAAGAGTTGTGTCCATCCAAACGAAGGGTTATGTAAATTGGTCAAAGATCGCATCTCTTCATTGTGATTGATTGAGAAGCTTCAATCTAATCCACAATAGATAGGCACCTTTTCATGATAGGTTGACTTCTGATAAGTGTCTTTTCGTTGGTAGTTGATGGTGGTTGATCATGCTTATCTGATGGTTGGTAGTTAAGAAGATAAAACCAGAAAACTGTCCAAGTCGTGACCGTGATATACATGTCGCGATCGTGAATCTTTGATTGGTAGATTTCTATTCTGAAGAAGAACAAGTCATGATCGTGAATGGTTGTAGCGATCGTGAAATGCATTTTCTTCAGAATTCTCCTTGCAACTTCACCGATCTTTGACAACTTTGATCCTAAGCCAAATCTTTGAGTTCCACGCATCTTTTTGCACCTTTTTCACTCTTTTTTCATAGAATTCCACTTTAGATCAGTTTACTCCCAAGATTTACCTAGTATTTGCATAAAAAACAACTACATACCACGTGAAATCTTTTATATGAAGTATAAAAATGACTTAAACTATAGTGTTTAGTGTGTAGAATTAATATGACAATAAGTGTAATTATACACTTATCATACCCCCACACTTAACTTTTACCTTGTCCTCAAGGTAATTTCAATAGAAGTGTATAAATTGGCAAACAAGTTCATACCTTATTTGGCGAAAGACTATTGTAGTGAGTACCACATTCAACGTTGCAAAAGATTTCAAGTAGAAGTTCAAAATTTCCCATAAATTAGTAATGTGCAATTTATATAGCTTAGTTGCATACCTTTGTTCTTGATGGAGAGTCAACCAAATCGCATATGCATATAAGCGTTATATGCATACTCGAATATTA
>CATIWQ010291557.1:0-14679 GCA_949673415.1 Euphorbia schlechtendalii
CTGCTATTATCAATGGCATTGAAAGCAATACCATTTTCATACATCCATATTGCACAAAATTATTGCACTTTTTGTGTTATTTCCTTGTGAAGTGCAATGTTAATCTTTTGACTTTGGGGTACATTCTTGGTTGGATCAATGTTGGAATAAAAATGATTCAAGGGTCCGAGATACTTTGGCCTCTTCCTTTTGTTCCTTCCTCTTCCTCTTCCTCGTCTTCTTCGACCTCTTTGATAATGACTTCTTTTTTTAAATCCTTCTTTGCTAACAACCTTTTTCTTCTCCTTATTTCATCCATCTTCAATAGCTTACTGACATTTGGCTTTATCTTCATCGGTACTCTTGGTACAAGAAGATGCATTACCTTTGATGTGAGCAATATGTTGCTTGATACACTAAACTCCACCACTATATATTTTCTTACACACTAGACATTGTAATTTAACTGAATTATTTGGATCAACTTTAATTGCATATTCCCAACCAATATCATTTGACTTAGCCTTCAACACATTTTCTTGGCTAGTGTTTTCTGCAGCCAAATCAGATTCTGACAAAGAAATAGTTCCCAGATTATTCCTCATAATCAACAAAAAAAAAACATAACTCTATTAGCAATTGAGTTAAATCTAATCTATTTATTTTCTATATAAACAGAGTAAGACAAAGAATGCATTAAAGAAAAAAAAACAGTAAGAATTTTAATTTTGTAATGATCTTTTATAAATTGTTCATATCATGTTCACAAATTTCTAAATCAAATACATAATGAATTCCACATTTGACAAAAAGTTGATTTCTTGTTGTTAGTTATTACCGCCAAAAGATAATTCACTAAAAATCAAATATTTTTAAATTCAAATTACAAAGTTCAAAGCCATATCTTTCCTCCATTCTTAATCTAATTAAAAAAAATTATAAATGCTTTAATGTCTTATGTTCATACTTTATTGTTGTTAAACGACATTTGTAATTTGTTAAAGTTGCCAACAAAGTAAATCAGAGTAACAGTATGATAGCCAATTTAAGGACTGAACAAAAAGACAAACACAATAGCTTCAGAATCTCAAAGATGGTCCCTTTAGAAACTACATTATCTATATTTTATTGTCAATGGTAGACGAAAGTATAGATTATTAAACTAAAAGAAAATAATGGAGATAGAGAATATGGTCACATATTACACCTCATTATAATTTTCACAATAGAGATTAAGTGGTACCTAACCTTAATCGATGAATATGTGCTTGAGGTTGAGGAATAACAGAATCAACGAACCCAAAACGAATAGAGTTGGAATGAGTTTTTCAACTCGTTGCTTGTGAGTGGTATTAGAAATTAGGGAGTAAATAATTATAGTTTGAGATTGAATTTATGTTTGAGAACAAGAGTAGGGTTTTAAGTTGTTTTGAATTTTGGTGGAGTTTATGTTTTAGACGTTTGATATTGTAGACTTAAAATATTATAAATTTTATAAAAAAATTAATTTTAAAAATTTGAATGCTTCATATGATTTTGATCGCCTTACCCGCTTTTACTTGCCTTGGACAGCTTTGGAAGTCAAAAGGCGCTACTCTGCCTAGCACCATTAAATTATGTAAAATCGTGGCGATGTTTCAAAAATCCCCTTACGCGGTCGCCTTGACCGCCTTTCAAAACACTTGAATTTACAAGGCTCGACTCTATATAAATTGTCAAAACTGAGGAATGTATCATCTGTGTAGATGGAGCTTCCTCTCAAGAAGGAGTACAAAATAAGGGTCTCAATAAGAGGACTCGAAAGTATCATATTGTCCTAAGCTGCAAAGTTTGCATTTCCTGCAACCAACAATGTAGAAGAGTATGAAGTAGTTATCAAAGGGATAGAGCTAGCTTGCGAGATAGCGCTAGACAAACTATTTCTTAAAAGAAATTCCTGACTTGTGGCGAACCAAATCAATAGGAACTTCATAACTAAAGATGAAGAGATGACCAAATATTTGGCAAAAGTAAGAAGCATGATTGATAATCTAGAATTAAAAGGGATGTAATGGAAGGTAGAGCACATATCGAGAATAGAAAAGGAAAGGTTGACGAACTGGCCAAGGTGGCAGCAAGTTTAGAAGATTGGAAAAAAGTTGAGTTACCCCTATGAAATAGTCAACCATCCCAACAAAGAAGAAACAAGCACCAGCCTGCTCATTGAGAAATAAGATCTAGGTTGTATCCAACCAATCTATGAATATCTAGCTAGCAATAAATTTCCAAACTATAAAATAAAAGCTACTATAGTCACAAGGAAAGTTATGTGGTTTTCTTTCTTGAATAGCAAGCTCTTTAGAAAATCATATGCACATGCTTGGCTAAAGTGCATCACAACCCAAACTGGTAAAACCATCCACCGTGGGTTACATGAAGGAGCTTGTGGCTCACATTAGGCGGCATCAAAATTGGTCAGACGAGCAAGCCTAGTTGGATATTGCTGGTAAACTATGAATGAGGATGCTAAAAATTATGTCAAGGCATGCCAGCAATGCCAAATCCATGAAAACAAATCTCATGTCCGACACGCAGTGCAAAGACCACTAATGATCGGATTACCATTCGTTATTTGGAGAATTGATATCGCAGGCCCAATGTCAAAAGGTAGTTAATAGAGAAAATGGATACTCATAGCAACCTACTATATCTCCAAATGGGTTAAGGCCATAACACTTAATTCTCTCACTCCAGAAAGAATTATTGATTTCATATGGAAAAACATCATTACTCGATTCAGAGTACCACACAAGATCATCTCAGATAACGGAACTTCATTTCACTCTATAAAATTTCAAGAATTTTGCAAGGAACTCAATATAGAATATCACTTCTCCTCCATAGCCCATCCTCGGACAAATGGCCAAACAAAACTCACCAAAAACACACTTGGCGAAGTGCTAAAGAAGAGGGTGATTGAGAGAAAGGGTGTCTGGCCTAATGAATTAATCAATGCCTTATGGTCTTATAGAATCACCCCTTATAAATCAACAGGAGAGACACCTTTTGCAATGGTCTATGGAGTTGAGGTGGTTATCTCAATTGAGATTGGATCTCCATCCGACCGAGTGGTGTATCATGAAGAGAAAGAAAATGAAATTAACATGAAATATCATCTAGATAACCTCTAAGAGAAGAGAGAAAGATCTTGTATCTTAATGGTGGTAAACAAAGCAAGGATAACAAGATATCATGGCTGAAAGTTCGGAGAAACTTGCCTCAAAGAGGGAGATATTGTTCTTAAAGACTTCATTGCCTCGCAAGCTAGAGAAGGAAAAGGAAAAATGGTCATCGACTCGGAATTCCCTACAAAGTTGTCAAAGTCCTCGGACCAACAACATACCAACTCAATACAATTCAAGGAAAAGAGTTTCCATGAACATGGAATATCTCCAACTTGAGGCCCTATTATACAGTATAAACTACCTAAAAGGATCAAGTGTCTGTAAACTTTTCCTTTCTAAGGATTTTATCCCACTAAGTTTTTCCTTGGAAAGTTTTAGAGGAGTTAGATAATTGGATCCATAGAGTTCTCGTTTTGTAATCAGCATTATTGAAATAAAAAAGAATTTTCTTTTCCACATCGTGCACATATAAGTCCTAATAAAAATTTAAGATCGAACACATTAAGACGCATGTAAAAACCTTACATGTCAAGGCGGCATAACATAAGACCGTAGATAAATACAAGCCCAGATTAATCTAAGGCAATTAATACTTCAGGCGGTAGTGAGAAAAAAGGCTACCAACAAAATCATAAAATGTTGCTAAGGAGGGAACCACCAAAGACATTTTTACTTAGAAAAATTTTCTAAGAAAAAGGAATGAAAATAGGCCCAAGTGGCCGCATGCGCAAGCAAATACTCAAGATAAAAATGTTTAATTAAAAATCAAAGGGAAAACGCCTAAAATTTATTCACAACAAGTAACCACAAAGGGCTAAATATTCTTACAATAAGATTTCTAAGGCTCACAAAAATATAAAAAAAGTTAAAGCCTATGTAACTACACTATCCACAATCTTCTTGGTGAAGCATCCTTCTCAGAAATAGTCTTTTTGATAGTCAACTCATTGATCCTCCCCTCATCTGCAACAGCTTTTTTTGGCTCTTTAAGCACCTTCTCTCCCTCCACTTGGGCCTCCTATTCATCCTCAAACTCACTAGGATACTTAACATCACTAAGTATGGAATCTGGAAAATCAAAATAAGGCACTTGGCATGCTTGGAGATCTCGATGACCAAACTCTTGCCCCGCCTTAGCCATATCCTCTATTCCCATTTGATAAAATTCTATCTTTTCAAGGATAACTTATTCGTAATGGGCAATGGTTTTCTTCAGCGCATCGTTATCCTAGAGGGCTTTGTTAAGTTACAGGCAGAGCTTATTTGCAACCTCTTTTGTAGATTTCTTAATTTTCTCATTATCAACTTGCGTAGAAGAAATTAAACCTCTAAGGCACTCAAGCTCTTTATTAGCCACTTTGAGGTTGCTCTCCACCCAACCGACATCCCTCCCTTTTCAAATGAAAATGAAAGCACCAGAAGCCATCTACACATCCATTAAAGCATAAGCAAAAAGTTTTGAAAATACAAATGAACAAAAGTTATGTTAAGAAAAGTACCTCCGTAGACATGATAAGCATTTGTTCGGTGGCCAACAGAAGTGATTCCACCTCTAAAGTTTTTGTTTCAACAAGTAAGGGAAGTATTATTCACAAAACATTTGAATAGGTAGGACAATGATTGAGAGATTCGAGTCGGATAAGCTCAACACATCCTCTTGGATCGAAGCAGAATCAATTTCTCTCATCTCCCCGCCTGAGCCAATGGGAATGTTCATATCATCCATCTACAAAATAAAGGAAAAATCAAGAAACATGAACAAGAATTATATATGTATCATGAAGTAAAACTAAGTTCTCACCGAGACTAGAGATTATCTCTTGAAGGAAGGAAAATAGGAATTGTCTGCTTGGACTTCATGATATTTAACCTTCCTTTTCCTTTTTTTCTTATCAGATTTTCCACCTCGAATCCTTGGCACTAAATTAGTGTTAACAGCTTTTATCAACCCCACTACTTCTCGAGTGTTTTTCTTCTTCAAATCTTTAGTCCTCTTTGTTAAAGCATATTTTTTAAGATCTCATGTGTTAGGAAAGGTAAGCATACCTGAAAAATTAATAAAATAAAATTCACAAGTAAGTATACATGGATACACTTCAAGATTTAAATAATATATGTGATCCGGTTGGCTGGGCTCGATGATCTTATAATCCTCAACCCTAGCGCAACAAATGTTTTGGCAAGGCCAAAACCCCTTCTTCTGATTCTTTAAAATGTCTACCCTAGGTTCAATACCCTAGGTGGCTCATAAGGACCTGGAAGTTCAGGATTCCTGGTGGTGGGAAATCTAGGCTAACCCTATTATTCTTTGATGAAAATGTAGTACAACTTGAAATATTTTACTAAATCCACTTTGCGTGTAAACCTGTTAAAGCCAGCCTTATGAGAAAAGTGGATGTGATCTTCGTTCTTACACATTTTTGGAGTTGTTATCCACCTAAAGAACTCTAGGTCAAATTGAAGAATCAATCCTTGGAAAATTAAATTGTTGCCAATAATGTTGATCCAAGCGTTTAGATGGATTTGAGTTGGATAAACATTCCATACCCGAAGAAGATTGCATATTCCTTCTGGCAAAGGATAAATAAATCTATCCTAGGTTTTCTCTATGTAGATGTTAAGGTACCCGTCAGGCATATTTGTCACTTTTGGTACCTAGAAGTTAGAATGATTTTGCGCTTCTTCAACCAAATGAAAACTTCCTTCTCATGGTCTAGATCAACCCGGTCCTAGATTTATATCATATGACTTACTTGAGGCTTCAGATTCAAGCTCGCCCTCTCCTTTGCTTTCCATAATACAATAGTAAATTTCTTGGTAGCCACATGCTTCCTCATGGGCATTCTGACGGCTCTCTTAAATCTCCCCATTTAAGGTTGAGTATTTTGAACAACCCTATCTTCAGAAATGGACCCTCTTCCCATTTTAGCATCTAATCTATTTTAGGCTGAATGGGAAGAATGAGAACTTGAAGCTCTCTTATAGCTCTCCACTCGTTCACTAGTTGTTGAATTTCTATTGCTCATATTCTCTTCAGTCAAATATGTTATCCTAAGGGGAGAGAAACTATCAGTACAGTCTACATTTAATGGTTAATCATAAAACCATTGATAAAATCCATTAATTTCATCAAACTTTCTATTCAATTGGCTAGTAGTTATGGAAGGCAAACTTGACATTGCTACCTATTAGAAGCCCTAAGAGGTTATAACAGATCCTAAAGAATCTATAATTAGTTCGAGGTAGTGTAACACAAATAACATTGAAATAAATTCTATCATTTATATTTATCAAAACACCAAAGTTGGTCAAAGTTTGGTCAGAAATTTAAAACTCACAAATTGGTAAAAAAATCCATAGAGTTGTTCATTTCCCAAATTTACCATATAATGAACTTAGGGATAAGCAAAATCATCAAAATAGAACATTAAAATCCAAAAAGGGAAGAGATAACATCAAAATGATATATCGAAATTGATAGGCCATAAATATAACACGTTTCTATGCTTACTTCCATTTTATTATGACCATGTTATTCGTCTCTCTGGGCGATGTTACTTCCTTTTCATTATTTAAGGCCTTGATGATGTTTGAGAGAAAATATTCTGATTTAGGATGAAAACAAACAATTATTCAGAGTCTTGATGGAAGTAGTGAGACATAATACGGTCCGGTTGACCAGAAGTCTTATGGAATTCAAAATAGAGAATAAAATAGGAAGTTTTGGAGAAAAGATTGAAATCATCAAGATCTTGGTGTGTTCACCACGACTGACCTGCTCTCGATGATGAGGCAGTATTCCGTAATTGTGTTTGTTGAAGGATGAAGTAAAGGCGATCTCTATGATGATCGTGAGAATGATTGTTCACTCTAACTAATTTTGAATGATCTTGCTAATTAATTTTCACCTTGATTTATCACTCCACAACTCCCTCTAATTTTGATACTAATTTAAAGATTCTTACAACCATCGTGACCATGGCTGACAGAGAAAATCCGAGATATAAAATGTTGAGAGATCTACTTTGGGTCTCAGGGATCAACCACCATTTCACATCACATATCTTGAGGAGAATGAGCAAAAACCTTTCCAGATGAGGTTTGGGTTCATCAGAAGCCTACCTAAATTCACTTGGAGGACTAAAGAAGAATTTTATAAGCATCTACAACAATTTAATACAATTTTCTCCACTATGAAGCCACCAAGAGTCTCTATCAAAATTATTAAGATGAAATCTTTTCTTTCTCTCTTGAGGAAACAGCTAGAGATTGGTTTTGTTATTTGCATCGGTATCTATCAAAACCTGGAATGATATGACCAATGCCTTTATAGACAAATACTTTCCATCATTAAGAGTTGTAGCTTTAAGGAGACAAATTTGCAACATTCTTCAAGAAGACATGGAAAGTCTCTATGAGTATCATGAAAGATTTAAACAACTTATATCTTGTTGTCCACCACACGAATTTAAGGGTGTGAGCGAACGACATTCTACTTGTGTGGTCGCTGCGAGGCGCGGGCCCCGTGAGATGGGGCGTGGGGTTTTTCGAAATGGTGTGTTAATATTGTTGAAAGGATTCCAAAGACTCAAGGGCTAAACCTCTAGCCTACGTTATATAGAGTAGCCACCCGGATTAGCTCTTCCAAGAAATTTGGTATAGCCTAGATTCATTAAGCCTAAACGATACCGTAGTATAGAGATTAGAGTCTGGATGAGTTACTTATTTCGTCATTATTTAAGTCATATTAGGCAAGTGGTTACCATATTCCAATACCATGATATCTCATTCTAAATTATTTTCAAGTTATGTTTTAGCAAGCATACAAAAGGAAATAAATAAGTGCGGAAAGTAAACACGTATGAAAGTAAATGCACCAAGTCTAGGGGGGATTATTTACATATTTTAGGGATGGGGAATACAAAATGCCTAAAATACAGGAGATCTAGGTAAATGAATACATCCATGTCCTATTATACAACTGATCTAACAAATACATAATTTTTATTGAAGTGCAATATTCGAAGGAAAATAAATCCTAACATACATCTAACCTAATCTATTTGCATCCACAAAGGTTATCACAATATATTTTCACAACACAAGTATGTGCCAATGCACCAAGTATGTTCAGTTTGAATATTTGGAAGACCTGTATGGCCGAGTTAATTAAAAAGTTTCGACAAAGGCTTGTGATTTTCATTATAAAAATGATCCTTTTTTATACAAGTATGTTGCTCATTTTATTGATGAAAATGCCGCATGTGAATTTTGTCGGGTCGGATATTTGGAACGGGGCATTCCCTTCATGGAGGTTTCCTAATCGAAACTTAATTTTTCATAAATACGTATAGATCGTATCTAATTCTAGGCCCATGAACATAAATGCTATTCTTTCGTATATATTCCGGGGGAATTCCAACACGGTAATAATTTTATTTCGGTTAAGAGGAAACTGTGGTTTAAATATTAATTTCCCTCGGAATATATCCAAAAGACCACCACAAACCATAAATATTCTACTGATCTTAATTTATTCATGTAAACAAGTCATTTTCGGTTAATCACCCATAATTAGTGCCTAATATATAAATTAGTCTTCTAGAAAATAAGGGTAACACCGACTTCAGCGTTGCAATGTCAGTGTTAGCATTGCAACACCAACACTGACATTACAACACTAACGTTAGCGTTGCCTGAATTTTCCATAATACAAAGAGAAAATGGAAGACATTTAAACACTTTGAAAACAACATCAAATCATCAAATAAGTATGAGACACAACTCGAGGAACTCAGAGGCTCACCCCGTAGTCGAGAATCCACTTCTTTGAGATCCGCAAAGCTCTTCTGGGAATCCCTCTTCGTTTCTTTCTTAGTGTAAGGTACTGAATCGGCTTAAGAAAAACCAAGGTGCGGGATGAGTTTTACTCCCTAAACTGAAAGTATATTGACTCTTGAGTGTCTAGAGATTAGGTGGATGACTTCTCTACTAAGTTTTATTGAGTTAAAACTTAGCAAAGATGACACAAAGTAACATGAGCTATTGACATGGTTTCCTTTAACTTTTTTATTTTTGGTGAGTCTAAATCTCAAGATTGCCTAGAGAAATCCCAGAAATCCTAAGTTCATACCCTTCCTATGAACTTTCCTTAACTCTTTTGAAAAAAATGTGACTTAAACTTAGTGATTACACTTCAAAACTAACTTACAACACATACAAATGCAAACTTACTTTTGAAATAAGTATAGCTCCTTCGTTTCTGCTTCCTTCTTCAGAATTGAGCTCTAAGTTCAGTCTCCTTGTTTCTAAATATGAGCCCTCCTTTTGTAGGAGAGCTCCCTTCAATCCAAATTCAAAAATCCATCATTATTTACCATCATTTTAACTTTTCACCCCCCAATCTAAGGGAGGATGACCCTATCCAGCCACTTTACATTGTTCAGCTTGCTAGAGAGGTTAACCAAGGGTACAAGGGCCCTAGAGAACTATTGCACCCATTATTCTTGAAATTCTGTAATCTTGCTACTGGTGGCTCGGTGACATCGGAATCGATGTTGCAATGCTGACACCGATGTCATTGATACCGGTGTCAGCATTGCCTTTTATGGGAAAATTTTAGCTTCAACCTAGCTTATTTTCAACTTTGGTGGCAATATCAGTGTCACTATTGCAATGTCGACACTGATGTTGCCAACGCCAAAACTGATGTTATCACATCGGTATGGGTATCAGGCTTAATTTTATCCTAGTTTTGACTGGTTTGAGTAAAAAAGAACTACTTAAGGTTTGAAAGAAACGATGAATGCTCCTCCCGAGGACCTCCGAGACCCTGTCAAAGTGAAAGACTAGTAAAGGAAAATAAATTACAGCTTCATCATCAAACCCGCAAGTAAGGATCAAAATCCCGTACTCACAACAGGACCCATTCAAACCTAAATTTTTATAATGGTCTCCAACCCACGTAGAAAGATTCGATAAATGCAGTAAGTGGAGGTTCTTTATTGGATAATACACACTCAAGCTTGGAATTTGATCATGGTCGTGGCTAATAATACTAAAAAATTTGGAGGTCCTCATGGAAAACCAATAACTAGAACCACCAACAGAGGAAATCTTGAGTTAACAGGAGTGAATGCTATTGAAATTTGTGAGAGGAAAAAATTAACCTCGCTTCAAAGAGATTCAAAGAGACCACAATGAGCATTAGAGGAATCATTCATCTATATAATAGGGAAGAAGCAATGATTGTGGCCTGAACAACTTCTAAACATAATGAGACCTCAATATCAGTCCCAAAGATATCAAGACCAAGGTCATCATGCTAATTTTATAGCTGATCTTGCTATGTCACCCATAAACACTTTAGGAGTATGAATACTACCATTCGAGGGATGCAAGAGAGCATA
Source organism: Euphorbia schlechtendalii (assembly GCA_949673415.1). NCBI lineage: Eukaryota > Viridiplantae > Streptophyta > Magnoliopsida > Malpighiales > Euphorbiaceae > Euphorbia > Euphorbia schlechtendalii. The sequence continues at coordinate 10,553 of CATIWQ010291557.1, forward strand.
CAAAATCTTGGGAGGCAAATGAACTTAACTGAAGATTTACTAAAAAGGATTGAATCCATGGGGAGAATACTATCTCAAGCTAAGAGCTTCTAAGTGTACAATGTTAGTGCAACCACGTACAGAAATAAAGAAGAACTCTTTTTTCCACCATTGAGACCACAACAGAATGACAAGGTAGTCTTGATGGCAATTACAAGAGACATCAAGAGCACTGGAAAAAAAGTAGAGATAATGTCCTAACAAGTTGGTCTTGATGAGAATGCCATACCTATTGAGACCAAATCTCCATACTCTGAGAGATTGGTTACATCTACAAAGTCTCAAGAGTAGAAGTTAAGTATTTTCAGCATAGATTTCATTGATCCCATTATCCATCAAACCTTCAAACCAAGTCAAGAGGATAAAGCTGCGGTCATGCTGAGTGTTGAAGCTCTTAATAATTCAAATTTGAGATGATAAGAGGTTAAACTGATTGAGAAAATCAAAGAGGATGATTATTTGTTTGACAAAGGCAAATCAAGCAAGCATGGTGTGCATGAAGATTCAAGCCAAAAGTAGGATGACCTTTATGAGTTTCGCATGATCTTCCATGAAGATCAACAATTCTGATACCTAAATCTCATCTCTATCAATTTCAAGAAGAAAGTTAATTTCGATGCAAGGACTATTTCATTAATACTAAGGTACTCAAGATGGAATCTTGATGCAAGATCAATCGCATATCAAGAGTCAACGATCCTCATATAAAGACATGCTATAAAGGAATCAAAGCTCATTCTAACGAGATGAGTCTTGGTGAGACTCTGATCTTACACCATGACCTTGATTCAACATCAGCCAAGTGATGATAAAACAATGTGCTCTTGGAAGGTAACCCAAGCATGCCAAGACCTCAATATTTTTTTATCCTTTTATTATATTTTTATCCTCTATATTTTTTATTATATACATTAGTTCTATCTCTCTCTCTCTCTCTCTCTCTCTCCATGTCTACTTTGATATGTGTCTCTTTATAGATAAATGAATTAGACAGTTTTATGAGGAAAAGGATCCTAATAGATAGCAGAAATCAAGTGTGGGGAGGATCGCTATACATTATTGGAGCTGGAAAAAATACAAAGAAGACAATCACTCCTACGTACATAACTTTTTAACAGGATCAACAAGTCCAACAACATCTATAGTTCTCCAGGAGTCTTGTATTTAAGAATCCATCATCGGGACATCATCTAGAGTCTTAATGATATCCTAATGGATCAAAGATTCCAATGATGACATGTTTGATGATAATGCTGAAGCTATAACCAACTCTCACTACAAAGGACCTGCTGCATCAACAATTAACACCGGTAACATAGATACAGACTTCATCCCTTCATTTTTCCATTCATTATATCATCACTGTAAGTCTCAATGAGAAGGAAGTCTACATTTTTTGGTGCATTCTAAACAAGAAGAAGCTCCATTTGGAAGCATGATCAGCCAAATTGACCAGTATGTCTTGATCCATCCTACGAAGACCTCTAATCCAAAGCATTATGATTTTGATGATATGTAATGGAATGAATCAGGTCAATTCTAAAACCTATAGGACTAGCCCCGAGACACCTTGCTTCAACATGGAGATTCTATGAGGAATGCTAGTAATGGAACCATGGGGATAAATTCTATTAAAACTCTTGATACCCATGAGATAAGGACCAGAAAGACTACTGTTGGACTTCACCAGGAGATGTTAGATCCAAGTATGAGTAAAAGGATCATCAACATTGGTAATATGGGAGCTGAAAATAAAAGGATGCAGTATTAGTAAAAGGAGCCTTTCCACAACGTGATCAAGTTGATCGCGAAGACTCAAAGAGTACAAAGATCATTATATTCTACAAAGTTTATTGTGCATATACTATTTATTTTCCAAGAAAAGACTTCAATCCTTTACATGCACATCATGAATTTTCAAAGGGATCTTGATGAAAGAAACCCTTACAATTATCACTCCTTCTCACCGGGATATTATCTTTCTCTTTGCCCTCTTTTAATTTTTATTTTTGGGTTTTACAAGCATGAAGGGAAATCCTTGATTTATGTGTGAGGAGGGTGTTTTGTATTTATGTGTTTTCATTTGATTTTATTCTTCTTCCTTCTTATGTTTTGAAAAGTATATCATGACTCTTTTTTTGTATTATTCTCTCACTAACCTTACTATTTTGCTAAAAGATATTGAAATATTGCTAAAAGACTAATTAAACGAGTAACAAGACTGATTTAACTAATTATACTTGACAGCAAGAGCAAATTTAATGGCTAAAATCTAAAAGTCACATTATAAGGTCAAAGTCCCAATGAGTGCGGATTTAACTAAAAGTTTTATCATATTGCACTTAGACTTGGTTCATTTAACAAGGTCTCTATATGTGATATAGGTCTTAGCCTAATGGCTAAGATGAAAGCTGTAGACTTTAAAGGTCTCAGGTTCGAATCACATCCGGGGTGGGTTGGGGATTTTTCTTTCCATTTAATAATGTAAGCCCAAATGAAGCAAATTTTTTTTTTAAAAAAACAAGGTCTCTATATACCTTACGACCTTCATCAAGACCTTAAATCATTCTTTTCACAAACTTGGTGGTTATTTTTTTTCTTTATTTTGTGTATTGTCGAGTCTTAGAAGAAATAGCATTTTTGGTTAGTAACCAAGTGATGACTCTTTCACAGGTGCACTTTTAAAAGGAAGATCTTTTTTTAGCTCAAAATTAGGTGAAGTCTCTTTCATAGGGCCCGAGAAGGAAGAGCATTGTTTGGCTACCATCTAGGAAATGATTATTCTATAGCGATTTTATTTGAGGAAAAGAAAAACAGAAAAGAAAATGAAAAAAAGAAAAGAAAAAATTTTTGTAGAATAAGGGTTACAAAAGTTTAGAAGAATATTGCAAGTGTTTGTTTTTATTTTTCGTTACGTGTCTAGGACCCCGCCAAGTGAAAAGAGAAACTTAAAAGGTAAATATGAAGTCTTCCTTCATTTACTTAACCTCTAGAATAAATTTAGCCAAGTAAAATTCTTGGGTTTTCGAGCAAGGTTATATATGCTTTCTAAGAAGATACTCTCTCATTGGATTCTTAGTGCTTAAAAAGGATATGTGTCAATACCTTGGTGAAAGAAGTCAATCTCTTTGTGAAAATGATTATGTCTTTTCCTTAATCAAGTACTTTGTTATCCTAATTCTTAGTGCATACTTGAGGGCAAGCATAGAATAAGTGTGGGGAGATTCGATAGGTTGTAAATACAACATGTTTCCATCCTTATTTACATATTATTATGATCATGTAATTAGTCTCTTTGGGCGATATTATTGTTATATAATATCTTTATATTGAGTATTTATCTTTACATATTTTGTATTTATCATTATAGGGTTATCTTTGTATTTATAATTGTGTACAAACCCTACATATATATATATATATATATATATATATATATATATATATATACACACACGCAGTATCATTCATTAGTTCCGGCTTGCCTTTCCCTTCGATCCACCAGTCCATTGAACCATGGTCGGCGTCGAAACAACAACCTCTATGATATCCACCACACTCGCTATTGCCTCTGACACAGCCGCATCCCCAAGTTTAACCCATCAACTACCTATTAAATTAGACTCTACAAATTTCTTTCTTTAGCAGATGTTATTTGAAACAATGATTGCCTGCTACAAGTTATTCACGCATATTGATAGCTCAACAACATCTCCAGCAGAAACTATTGAAACAGATGCCCCAAATCCAACCTACACCACTTGGTTCCGTCAAGATAAACATGTACTTTCATGGATTTTTAATTCCACTACACCCTCGTTGTTACCACAGGTCAGAGGTGCATGCACTACTATTCGCCACTTTTCCACTGATAAGTTTAATAACTAATGGTTCCAAGAACTTGTTCATGAGACTTGGCTACACTCGTTGCGTAAGGCTTATCCTCGAATAATGGTGCCAAAAACTTGTTCACGAAAAATGTAGGTGTTGTCAATACCTCTTATCAAATAGAAAAATGATGATAACTGCAAGTATACAGTTGCGATGTAGTTTTAAAACATATCGAACCCACAAGGAAGGAACCAGGT